>JAQIXW010000162.1:0-43057 GCA_034700685.1 Willowsia buskii | reverse complement strand
GATGCTCCGCTAGAAATGGAGACAGGCAGCCGGAACTTCCTAAGAATTTCTTCTTTCTTTCGGTACGTAGCCGATCTTCACATCACCAAAGTTGCAAAAACCTACATGCTATGAATGCCTAGAGACTTTCTCTCACTTGTCTTATCAGCGTCAGGATCAGTATGATCTTCTTTCGTCATCCCCATTCGTTATCTTATTACTGCAAACACTGTTGACTCTCTCTCTCTCTCTACCTCTTTTCGTAGAATAAACTTGTTCAAAAAGTATTTGTATTGTCCTAAAAATACTTAAACATTATGCTTCCACGTGCTCAATCCTGATTTTCGTGCTGTAGCGTCTTCTCATGCATTTGTAAACAGACTCTTACTTTTCTGGCAAACCAAAGGAAAAAGGAGAATAGGAGAAGGAACTAAAGGAAGTGATGAAAAAAAAAAAATAAATTGGCACACAGAATAGTACTCAAAACATTATGATGAGGATGAACCTGCCTTACTGCTCATGATACAAGTAACTTCGTTTTCTTTGCTTTCTTTGACTGTCTGTCTGCGTGTATCTCACGCTCCAAAGTAAATGCAATTCGTAATAAAATGATAAGACAAGACACGAAAAGAGAAAAATGAAAACATGGTTTGTTTTTATTCCCCGACTGCTCTTTCCTCCAATTCTTTCCTGTAATTTTTCTCTTTTTAGAGAAGGGAGCGCATTAAATGTACGTCTACGTGTTGTAAGAAAATGTTACTGGAGCTGTGACTGGAATCAAGTCAATCCGGATCAACATTTCTGCGTCTTTCCTCCTTTCTTTGTGCTGTGCTGAATTACAAAAAACTAAATGCGTGGTTCTACTTGCTCTACTTTCCTTTCTCTGTCTTTTCTGCGC
Organism: Willowsia buskii; assembly: GCA_034700685.1. Lineage (NCBI taxonomy): Eukaryota > Metazoa > Arthropoda > Collembola > Entomobryomorpha > Entomobryidae > Willowsia > Willowsia buskii. The sequence goes on along the minus strand of JAQIXW010000162.1, from coordinate 42,180 downwards.
TACATCTTTTTTGTGGAAACAGTAAAAAAGGTGATAATAATGGTGTGATGATCAACATAGAAAGTATCAAAGTTGGAGGAAGGGAACATAAAAGCAGAGAGTACAAGTGACTGTGATTCTAGTCCAGTTAGTGGTTTTGTGCGATGGATTACACTTGAACAACGGAAAATCCCTCCCTTGAAGCAAGACTGCCAAAGGTTCCAAGTTTACAGAGAGACAAGAAAAGTCGCAGAGAAAATGAGTGCAGTCAGAAAGGAAAGGAGTGACGACGACCATACTACTACACTTTTTATCTGGGGAATACATGCATTGTGGTAGTTCTTTACGTGACTAGCCTTTGCACTACTCATCATCGCATCAGCACAACTTATTTCATTCCCCCACTTTTTACTTGCTGGTCGTTCTACGTACATCTATTTCAGCGACACTCTTTATGACTGCATGACATGACCGTTTGCAATTTTTGATTGTAAGAAAAGGATTGAACTAGAGCTTAGCATATAAGAATGTGTGAACTCTCCAGAATATCATATTATCTTGCTTTGTCCCAAGGCAAGAAAGTAGGAAATTTTAACTGTGTTATCGTTCCAATTATTGTCTTACCTTCTTCTTCTTGTTCAAATAGAGACCTAGTTCCGCTTACAACTGGAAAATCAGAAATCCATTTTCTCCCTGTCCAACGTCCTCATACTTCTCTACCCGATTCACCACCCACAACCGATCAATTTTATGCCAGGCACCAGACGAATTGCGTGTCATAAAAATGGACTTGTGTAACGAGAAAAATATATCAGATCTCTACACAAATACGTACATTATAATTGTATAATTTGCAAGGAATTCGTTTTAAGAAAGAGAAAACAATGGAATATGCGTCAAATATACTAGCATCAGAAATCTACAATAATATTATTATTGCAAAAGCGCCATTGCCATCCAGTTAAAATTACCTGTCAGTCATCTGTAAAAAGTAAAAGATCACACACACGCACCAATATGATCACGTCACGACATAGTCGGTGGAGGTCGAATCCTCCGCAGAGTTATCCTTTTGCCTTCCTTCCTTCCTGGTCTTGCATGCTACACTACACCATAGACAGCAGTGACATGGTACACAAAGTATGTTCGAGTTTGTCAGTCAGAGAGACTGACAGAGTTCATGACCTGCATTTCATATTTGCAAGTAATAACAAACGAAATGATGAGAATTTCTTTTTCTTTCATGTTTGAACTGAAGGAAAGAAATTTTTCGTTATCAGTGCTTTAGGCTTCATAGTAGTAGACTGAATCTATAATGAACTATACAGTAACCCTTTAAGTCTAGAAATCAATAGTGAGAAATATATAATGGCTTTTACTTAATTCGTATATTTCAACATTGCTAACCTCTTGCTGGATTGTTTTATTCTGAAAAATTTCACAGATATTTTCAAATTTAGTTCATCTTTGAAACTTCATTTTTTATTCATTGATTTCTTGAAAAAATAGAGTGCAAAAAGATGAAAACGTTAAAAAGAATTCCTTCAGACGGTTGGAATGTCTATGTCATTCAAATACAACTGCTGCTGGCAACACTAAACTGGACGGAATTGAAGAGATGGAAGCGGAAACACATTCCATTTCCCTGTTGAAAACCCAGCAACCTACTTATAAATACACTACTTTACTACTTACTTCACTTTATTATTATTTCTTCCCTCAGCATACTCCATCTTTTCAATCATCTCTCTCCCTTTCCCACTTTTCTTCGTCTTATTTTTTCCCTTTTTAATATGATCGTGTACCTATTTATACTCACAAAATGGAGAAAGCTGGAGAAAACTAGCTGTCTGTGGGACTGGAGGAGTAGAGTGTGTGATGACGACGATGTCTTCATCCATTCATTCATGTGTGTATAAAAATACATTTATATGTATAAAATCGGCTTAAAGAAAAAAAAGTATTAAAGCTGCTTCTCCTTTCCCTTTCCATTCAATTCTTTCCTTTGAACAACGTGCCGTGTTCCGGCAACTTATCCACTTTTTTAAGCCTTTTACTCTTACAGCCCTCGACAGTCGTTTTGTGTGAGTGTGTGGGATGATGCCTGCCTGCCCTTCCCTAGTGTTGTCTCTTCCCTGCCGGTAGTGCGTTGCTGTATGATTTGATAGTATATAGTCAGTTCACCACCACCACTAACAACAACCAGTTTTTGTCAAGTTTATATTGCAACATGAGAAGCAGCATGCACTATAGCCATAAACTTTCCAAAAAATCTATAAGGTAACTAGACAAGAGCAATAAATTAAAAGAAGAAAAAATAAGTTGGACGGAATCTGTTAGCGGTTTTACCATCCATTCTCTACCAGTGCTTCGAACGAACATTATAAGTAACGTTGTCGCATATACATCTTGGCCTTTCTCTGTGCCGCTGGTGGAACCCCCTTTCTCCCAGTGTTCCGCCTTGTGATACGCTGGACGGCGATATGATGATGTTCTTATCTATCTATCCATCCATAACAGAATAATGTAGATCTCACACACAAGTGTGCAGTGTAACCAGTTTCTCATATGGATTTTGCAATATAATCTGTTTTTCTATGTGTGTATGACATAGTTTTACTTTTACTTTCTCCACGCACTGCATCCGCATCATCACAGTAAAAACCAACTTGTCTGATGCTGCCAACCAGTTCCAAATTGCTTGGTGGCTGGTGAATCTCTGTGAATGCATAGAAAAGCAAGTCGCACACATGATGATAATATTAGGTACGCGTACAATAATTCAATCTTCTTTTCTCTCATCCTCTTTCCCATTTATGCCCTGCCAGTGTGCCACTAGTGTGCCATACCACACCATCATCCATGTCTTTCCTCCTCTCCGTTTTACTGCTGCTCTAATAATAACGACCAACATTCCAGCAACCGCATAGCAAACACACGTATAAATATGTATACAGATATTCTGACGACACAGTAACTCTTTCCAAAAAAAAAATAATATTTTGTGTCTTGGTGCACTGGCTACACACATGCATGCAAACCTACTTTACAGTAGAGACAGAGGGAGGGAAGTGGTGATAGTGAGGATGCTGATGATGATGACATACATCTGGATCCATCCGGTTGTCTAAAAAGCTGCTTTTGCTATTGGTAGAGTGGCAATGGTTAAGCGGAAAACATGCTACCCTGCAAGAAGACAAATTCAGGCTTATAAGTAAATTGAAAGTATATGAGGTGCATGAATATATGCATAATATGCAGCATGCTGTTGCTGGTTAGTGTACGTGTGTGGGTACCGTGAGAAAAAATAAGTTAAGGAGAAAAAAGAGGACGTTATTGCCATAAAATATAATGAAATAAAGTGGCCCTGTCCATCCACGTCGGATATTTCACTCCTAAATTTTCTAGTTCTCAATTTTTCTAGGCCTAACCACACAAACACACATGCACCAACAAATAGCAGCATCCAGTCAGCGAACCGAGAAAAAAATACTATCAAACCAGTTTCGAACCCAATGCTCTACTAAAGCGTTTTTGTAAAATTGAAAAAATATACTACTACTAAGTCATTATTTTTTAATATACAAAAATCCATTCACGCAGAAAAAAGCACAAAGTAAACACGACTATACAACAGAATACGCAACAACCCTTAGTTTTTCTCAAGGATTGAGTAGGCACTCAATTAGGGTGGGACGGGAGGATGTAGATTTCTAAAAAAATGGAAGCTCAAAAGAGGAAAGCGATCTTATATATATGGTTTCACCATTAGTATACTGGTTCACCACCAATGATTTTCTATTATATTACCCGTACGTCTGTGACAGACCATAAGCACCGGAAAAGAATAAAAACTGGAAGGAAATAAATAGAAAGAAAGGTTCCCAGAGTCTAGAGAGATGATAAGGAAGATTGTAGAAAGAAAAGTATTTTAGTGGAAAATAGGAGGTGGAAATTCCCTACACATTATATGTAGACAGGTCAAAATCTATTTTTATGCATTCCGAGTAACTAGAACCATGTTGGATTCTGGAAAATATCAAACCATCTTTCCATGAGAGCTACTTTTCGTAGACCTTATATATCGTACACATTTCATCAAAACCTTTTCTCTTTCATCTTTCCTATCCTACTTTGCTCACATTTGATATAAACATAGCATTATCACATATTTTCATGTTGTGGCTGAAGCTCTGTACCGTTTCTTGGAATGGGTGCTGAGCCACTGACCGAGTATTGAAGTGAAACCTTTTTTCTTCATCGCACCCCCACAAAGAAGCCCTTTCCATGTATTTATTATCTACTTTTCTTTCTGTTGACCATCATTTTTCAAGTCGTTTCTCTCACTTCAAATTTGAATATTGCCATCATCGTTCGGAAAATAGAGTACAAGCATGATCAAAATTGAAGAAATGGAGGTCAAGTAAAAGTGCAAACACTTTATCCTTTGAAAATATATATGTGCGCGTTCGATTTTTCTCTGAATTTAGATATGATTATCAAAAAGTGATGGATGTTTCGACTAGATTTTTATGTGTTTGCATCCATCCAAGTATGATGAAACTTGCAAAAGAAATGGAACAGGTCTAGGGAATCGAAGAGGAACATTTTTTTGCTGCCGCCATCCTCCTTTTTTATATTCTTTTCTTTTATGCATCTGAGCTGTGTGATTTGTTATGCATCAGGAAGATTAAAAAAGGAAGGGAGAGAGTGAGTAATATGATGATATAGTAATGAAAGACTGCAAGGCATGACTTCATTATCCATCAGGGAGATGTTGAACAAAGAAGAACCAAGACAAAAGAACTATATGAACAGGGAACAAAACACAATGTAAAGCATACAATATCCCACCACACATACATAATAGCGCAAGCAAAGCCAAAAGCACCAAAAAATACTCAGTGTGCGTGTATGTGTCATTTTCTCTTGTTTTAGCAATCTGCATACTTTCAGGCTATTGTCGTTTTCCTTCAAGAGAAAAAAAAAGTTGCTTGGAAAGCAGATTTCTTGTTTCTCTCAGGGAGAAAATGAAAAGAGGAAGAAAATTTATAAATAAAAAAGCATCTACCTAATAAAGGGAAGTAAAGTTTTCTTTAGAACAAAGAGCCGGCAGGCTATACACACATTGAAGTACCTAAATTGCAGTACACTGGCTCTTTTGTGTTGATCATATTGCATTTTATGTACGCGTAAAAAAGGAAAACTACATAATATAGGCCACGATTCCGACGTAAAGTAAACTTCTTGTTTCTTTCTGTGAGAGAACCGGAAAGTAAAATTGGATCAAAAGCGTAAGGATGTGGCATGTGGAAAAGCGTGTAGGACGTAGGTGGGTAGTAACAAATAACAAGAGGCTAACTAGAAATGAAAACCTGAGCCACGAATATATGAGTTCATTTAATAGGAAGGTTCAAGTTTCATAGTAATGCAGCTGCAGACCAAACTTTATATCGCGGGGTGATGCTTTTAATAAAATGTGTAGGTGGCTCTAAGTGGTGGTGCACAAAGGCGAAGTGCATTGTAACAACTCTAATATCACCGTACTGTTGCTGTGACTTGGGCCTCTACAAACTAGGCCGTTGTGCATCTCACCGCAAAAACAAGAAGATACAAGATGCTTTAAACTGTGGAGTATGGTGTCCTATTTACTTTACTTTACTATTTACTCATAAGAACGGAAATATTTAGAGAAAGTTGTTACCAGTTTTGTCATTACCACTGCACTGCAACTTATGAAAAGAAAACGACTCTCAGTCCACCCATTTAAAGATGTATTTAAAACAAGGTCAACGCGCAACAACGGTTGTAATAATTGCATTAGCTAATAGAAAGTGTGTAGTAAGGCTCGTATATACAGAAAATAACTGCCTATTTGAGAGTAAAGGTAAATGCTCTAATGAGTAAAGTGAAATATCCTTTCTTTGCCTTCTTTGAACTCCAACTTACCACTCATTTTTATTGTTAATTAACAGACTGTGTAACACATTGTATTAAATTATCTACGTTCCTCATTTTCTCCTCATTTCACTCCATTTAACCTCACATATTTCCTTCCCTTCTTTTTTAAAGCTTGGGTATATAGAACAGTTTTCTAAAAATAACACCTTTATCCTCTCAGCAAGCAACTGATTTTGCTCTTGATGTGCAATTTTTATACGTGAAAACATTACCCGCATAATTTTACCATTTTTACATTCCTCTCACGTATGCACTTTATTCACTTTAAGATAACTACTGCTGCTCAATGTGTTTTTTAAAACTTGATTCCTCTCTAGTGTGTGTGTCTTCTGCTCATTTTTTATTGTAGTACTGAAATATTACCGCTTACAAATGCTGCATCTCTCTACACACCATCTAAAGCCATGCATCATTTATATAATCATAATATATCGTCACTTTGTTTCCTGTGGGCTATTTTCTCTTTCTCATCACTCGCATTTAATACAGCATTGATCTTTTCTCTCTCTGCAAGCTCACTTTTTAAATTATTGCTCGTTCCCTGTTAAATATAAGAGGCAAATCCTTTAAAATATTTTTACTGACTTGCCCTCCATTTTGGCCGATAATAAATTCCAAAATTTGCATGCTGGTCGTAAGTATATAGACATTAATAACAATTTTCAACAAAACACCACCATAAGCCATTCTTTATCATTCTCGAATGTTTTCTCTTCTTCTTCTACTACTTCTGTTGACTGTCTGCTTGTGTTTGGCTGTACCAGATAACAAATGGACATGGATCTTACTATATATGGGTACCTACTGTTATATCGGCATCACAGTTTGTTTGAATGCATCATCGGAAAGAATGCTTTGCTTGGTTGATGCCAAAGCCCCAACTGCGTATTTTTCATCATTTCTTTCTCCTTAAAATAGTTTGAAGATTTGTTCCTTACACACAATAATACTCTGCAAATTCTGAACACATATTTTATACATAGTTTTCCGTTTTCTACAGAAATTTCAAGTTGAGGCACGTACACAGTTGACGCAGTCAACAGTAACAAACAGTCAATGCGAATGTGATGATGTTGGTCACAGTGAGAGTCGCAGACACGCAAACAAACAAGTTCACATTTTCCAATTTACCAAAATACAGCCAGACAAACTGTTCACATTTGCCAACTGCCTTGTCTCTCTTCAAACACACATTCCCATAAATAGTTTAAAGATAATGATTACACGCTACACGACAGGACTATGTGGATGTTTGTTGGCATCATATCGCATCCATTCCATGTCCGCATCCCATTGCAGCACAGTAGTAAGTAGTAGCTCATAAGCTCAAAAACATGTTTCATTTTATATATGAATCTCTGCATACTAAGAAGGAAAATTATATAGTCAGACAGAACATTGTAGTTTAATGCTTTTTATACATATAAACAGGCACGTATATATTTTCAACCTTATTACCACCACATATCAGTAGTAGGCAGTGGCTTCAGGCCCAACACAATCTCTATAGCTTTTTTGCTTTCACTTCTTTCGTCATCATCCCACAATTTTTTTTTCGTTGTTGCCTTTTTTCTGTGCCACATTGCTTCTACTGATAGGATACACTTGTTTCTTTCGGATATGGTTGATGGCTACCAGGGGTATGCTTTGTGGTAAGGTTCCCCTTGGGGATGTATAGACACACATGGAACCCCCATACATTCCTTCTTTGACTTTTTTCATCTTTACGGATGGAGTTTGCAAAAAATATGTAGCGCCTGACTGCGATCTCTATACTATTGCACACTATGTACATCCGAACATGCTTGCTTACATGGCACTCTTTTTGTGGTACTTTTTGTGCAACTACTACAAAGGAGGCATGTTGAAAGCAGCACAGTCGGCTCTAGTGTTTTGCTTTGATTTTTGATGGTACATCATATCAACATCATCATCATATTATTCTTCTTCTTTTACATGCTACATATGGGCTCCTACTATCTCCATCTCTTCCTCCCTTCGTTTGCATAATACGTTTTGATATTTTTTCTCCTCTCTTTATTTTACCCAGCAACTTCCTCTTCTTTCGTTAGCTTTAATATTAGCATATACCATGAGCACGTTTTTATAAGAGAAAGATGGACACTTTAATGTACAACATATATTTTTTGCCTTGTCTACACTTTCCCCATATTTTTATGCATTTGCAATATTCTCCATTTCATATCACGTAGTCATATCCATAATTTTCAGGGATTTATATCGTCTCCGTAGAAAATGAACGTATCCAACTATCCTTTTGAAACCGTTTACCATGTGTGCTGCTCCGGTTGCCTTTTTTCTAGTGCCTCAGGAGAAGTCATCCAGTCTCTTTCATCGCTTTTCCCTTGTGGCCCATGCAAAAAAATTCTCATATTTTTTCCTCTGTATCTCTGCACTCCAAAAGAAAAATATACATTTCCAAAATATTTATCTATAATGACAACCACTGCTATGGCATGTATTTTTATTGCATACCTCTTTTCCACTACTGTTCTCCACTAGAGCTTTCTTTTTGCTTTCTCGTCTTTCGTCTTTATATTTTTTCTATACAATTGCGTTGCTCTATCCTCCTTCTTCTTCTTTTCTCCGTTGTTGTACCGATAATAGAACAATATTTTTGCATGTTTTTCCTTTAAATGTCAAATGAACTGATGATTTGTGAACTTGGTACATTATATAAATTGCTCCTGCTGTTTATGTCGGTCGCTTCTGTCGGTATACATACCCCATACAATAATGCAAGCAAACAGTCGCCTTGTTCGTTTTGTTTGTTTGCATTTTACTTTTTTTTGTATTTTTCTGGTATTTGAAAGGATTGTGTGGAGCTTTTCGGGTGTCTGATGCATGTGTGGAATGGAGCAAAGAGTAAAACAAGAATGAATGATAGAGAGTTAAGGAAGTTTATTTTTCCTTTTCTGCCATCTATTACTTCAAACGTCATAATAACAATAACATCACAAGGAAGAAAGATGAGATGTGCATAAGCCGCTTGCTGTGATTCTTTTTTTTCTGATTCTGCCTGATTCCATGTTATACAGACATGTTTGCTGTTAATGTTGTTATACCCTTTTGAAACGAAATGGGCTGAGCGGATTAATTTTTTTATTTCTTGTTCCATTCATGGTATCGACGCTGGGTACAATGACACCAGCAATAACACAAATAAACGTATTATGCAAGAATATAGATGACACGAGCGGACATTGAGAGAAAAAAAGGAATAAAGAGGGAGATTTTTTGATATCTTTGCAGCAATGTTGAATTGATTCCAATCAATATGATGAAGTGATGCAGTGGATGATATCGCTTATATGTATTTATTTATCCGCAAAGGGATTTACTTCATGTTTCTTTTCTGAATGTTGGAATCGGTCAAACCAGTCGTCTTTCATGTATGACCCACCACAGAAACCAATCTGTTTGAAGGGAAAAAAATGATATGCTAGATTATGGTAATGTGCACTCTCCGAAGTGGTGGAAGATTTTAGACTCCAATTTTTGGATGAAGTACAGATGAGATGAAGAACAGATGAAACTCGTTGTGGTGCTACTAAACATAAGTTTCATCTTCAGTACAATACAGAGTTGTATTAGTTTGTGCACTGAAGTGTGGTGGCTCTTAAAATAATTGCTATGTTGTTTGGCTTGTTTTTCATGGGTTTTTCCTTAATATTCATTTTTTCTCAGTTTTTATTTGTTTCAAAATAAGAAGAATTATGTGTTTATGAATATGGACGTGTACCCATGCTTATGCGACAAGCTGGTCGAGTTGTATCTATCGTTAAACTGCGATTTGTTTACTTTGCCCTCTAACCGTTCTAAAATCATAGTTTTGTTCTCATTTTTTAAAGACAAGTTTAGTTTGGATATGCCGAAAGCATCATGTTTATGTATGAAATCTTATGACGGAAAAGGGGATATAGCATTACTGCTTTTACTGCTTATATTGGAAGAATAGCAAAGGTATCTCGTCGCTCTGATGAATTTTCCAAACATGTCTGTCTATCCATCAGTTAAATAATCTGCAGATTTTTGAAAACCGAAAACACAGTTGATTTGTTATAAGAAGTCTGTTTCTTATTTAATAATGTTTTTAGTTCTCAGTGCACTTTTAATGCAAGCACGGCTTACAGCAGGGCTCTTCTTGGTACACAAATTTACGGTCTTTAATACATTAAATACTTTCTAATAAGCCAATGCTAAACCGACTACCAACGCAATCCATCCATACACTCAATCAAAAGCCGACTTTCACATTGCCTCCCACATTTCTTATTCTTTTCTTCTTCATTTTCTTTTGCACTTGAATGCACTTTCCATTCCGATAATGCCCTATTGCAATATACAAGACAACAACGAATACGAGCAGAAACGCATGCTGTTTCATCTTACCGGCCACACTCTACAAAAATCATTTCAGCGTGGTGAGAAAAATACACTCTCTATTTTGTGTCCGCCTCACCTTCTATAGGCTGTTGTTGATGATGAGATCAGAAAGCGATTTTCACTGAGAAGGAAAAGAGGCATAGAAGCTTTATGCTTTGCTTTCTCTGCTTTCCCAAATTGAACCCGAGTATTATTCTTCGATCAACTCACACCCACTCAGAGCTTTTCTTGTAGCAGCAAGAAATTCACCTCCTCTTCTCCTTCACTCACACTTCTCTCATTTCAAACACAGTCGATGCATGCACTCAGGAGGAAGCAATGAATAAAAATGGGAAGCTGTTCCTTTTCCCAATGCAATGCATTGTTTGTGATTGTGATGTATTGCTGCCACCATATATTGATGCCAGGAATGTGCATGCTTTCGATTTTTTCTCACAGGATTACCATGTATATTTCTTTTCGTTATTTTCAAACGAAGAAAGAGAAAAAGAGAGGAAACAGCCTAAAAACGAAAAAGATTGATCGTATTTTTCAATTTGTTCTTGCTTTGCCACATTGGTGCCGTGCTTCATAGGTATAGACGTTCTTCAATTTGAAAGATGTGACGGTTGTTCCATGATGGCACGCTCTGATTTGCTTTCGTTCCGCGATATAATAGAAGTCGATGCTGTTTGTGATGTTACCTTGTCTATAGTTGTACTCATGATTGTGTACGATATGCAACTTGCCAATGCCAATCTTGACTACACATCTTTCAAGGATAATGTATGCATACGTGCATGTTTCAGACATTTTTCAATGTGTCTGTCCTGTTTTACTAGAACATCGTGATAAAAAATGAGCAAATAGGCCTTCAAATTTCTGACTCCGTTTTTACTCCAACTTGCATTAGATCACGACAACGCCATCACTTTTCACTTCGATCGTCAGATTTTTTATTATTATGCAAAACATTACAGGTGTCCCGCATCTATATTCTCTGCTGCTTTGCTACCAGGTCCATCAACCATACACGGGGACGTCATAAAAAAATCCGTATTTTTCAGATGTCAGAGTTTTTTTTATCAGAGATGCCCTCTGCTTTGTAGATGTACGTCTATTACGCTGATTTTCGAGTGTCAACATCATCTTTGCCATCATCATTTTAGATGTGAATACATTTTCTCTGTTCCTTTTATTTAAAGAGAATATAAAAAACGTAAATTTCTCATCCGCATTATCAAAGTGATGGCAATAAGAGAAAACAAGGAGAAAGCGCGCTGTTATGCATGTTAGTATATGTATGTTTATTTGCAAAACAAAATCTGTGTCACGTTCTCTCTATCTTTAGCCGTTTCTCATGGAAAAATAGATTGCATCTTCTTTGCTGCTGCTGTTGTCGTCGTCGTCGCCGCCGCCGCCGTCTCCATCATTGCTTTCTATGTCTACGTGATGCAAATAGTTTTGTTTGGTTTTCTCAAGTATACACTAAAATATTTCAAGAGAAAGCACTTCACTTGCCCTGCTTTCCTCCCTCTTTGAACTCATTTTACAACAACGTGAAAAATATACATACACTCTCTTAAGCATGCATGCTTGAGAGTAAAGTGAACCATGAAAATAAGCGAGATACTCCAGTTTCTCGAACCATCTTCGTCTTGCATTTTATAGGTGACGACGCCCAGTGAGCGGCATCACCAAATTTTGCAGAGGGTAAACACAAAGCATAAAAGACAAACACAAACAAATAAATGAAATACTGGTACCATAATAATATGCTTTTGTTTTTAGCTCTTTCATTCTTTATTCTCTAGCATTTCTTTTGTTTATAGTCATGAGTCATACACATATTTTCAGTCAGTAAGGTAAAAGTCTATAATAATAATAATAATACACTACTATTGTATTACGTACATTGTTATTCCCTTTTGATTACTCTTTCTCTTTATTCAATTCAGCACAAAGTTTTGTCGAAAATTAGAACGGGTTGAAAACTGAAAAGGATTACAAAACACTTTGCGAAACGTCTGCTCAACTCCTTTTTGAGTTTCCTCAGTATGTCTTGTGATGTTTTCTGTGCTCTTCTGTGAGTTCAGCTGGTTTGACGGTTGGGATGGTGGGATGTACACTGCTTGTTTGTTGCGAGATTAAAAGCTGAACTGCAAATGTACACACCTACATAAAAAAAGTTAAAGTTCTACTTTCTACAACAATTCTAAACTGTCCTGTTACTGCACTGCACTTTCTAAGCTGTACGTTAGTGGGTTGTATACAGGCGCTGTGCGTGAAAGTGGAGGTTATCTAGATACATGCATTTTTCTTCCGTTCCCTTTTGGTACTTTGGTATATATCCTTCCTTCTTATCCGCTCGTGACGTCCGTCCAGCTGCTTCTGGCCCTTTTAGACTTGTGAAGGGTGTAACCTTCCCTGCTTCCTTCCGTTCGTTATTTCTCAGTAAAACAGATGGGATTTTTATAGAGAAAACAGTAAACAGTACCCATTTGTCGGACAGGAAGCAGATTGCTTACATTTTTATTGTGTAAATTCGTCGAGCTCAAGGTTAGCAAAAAAAGCCCATGTTCTCTTTTTTAAACATTTGCCTGTCGTTGTACACAGCTGCAAGTGACAGTAGTAGGTATGGTCTGTTCACTCACTGTGATGATTACCGTCATCATGCTCACATCATCACAGAATAATATATCACTTTACATGGCTCGCTACGCGTGATGAGCAAAAATGAGTGAGTGAATCAGCCAGCAACCGTGAAAATGAGATGGCGCTCTTAAATTTCAATTTCCCCGAGTGGGAGAGAGAAATAAATTTGCTTGTTAACTAGATTTTTGCAAATGGGAAAACAACTTTAAAAAGAAAGTCAAATAGTCACATTCTGTGAATAGGCAGTGGTTGAGGACTTCAAACAGGACGATACGTCAAATAGTAAGTTTACGTCCCTTTTCCACATACTCAAATGACCAGAGAAAACTTAAAAGTTGCACGAAACATATATCAGACAAAGATAGATAGTGACTTTCTGAAGCAATTCCAAATAATTGCAGATGATATTGCATGGATAACATAACGTGGCTTCACGAGATTTATTTACATCATTTGAAATTGTGCATGTTCAATCTTGCTTTATTATGAACAAATTGTCTTTCCCAAAAATTTCAGTTGATTAGGGTAGATCAACATCCTCTGGGGAAAGTGAAATATTCAAGGTTGGTCTTATTGACTTCCTTTTATGAGAACTAACGAGTGAAATCGCTTGGTACCATATTCTTTCCTTTTTATCGTAGGTGGATCCACAACTTCAACTAGTTTGGTCCCTTTATGAGCGTTCATGAACGATAACTTTTGTTCTTTTCCATGTTGGCAAAAGCCAGTCAAGCACAGTGTAAATATGTACGCTTCACACATAAATTCACTGTTCGCCACCACGTACGTATCATATACTATAAAGTAAGCATAGTCAAGGCAGGAAACTAGACATACATTGTGTGTAGGCATACTTGCAAGTTTTGTGAGTTACTTGACTCGACACAACTTTGAAAAGAAAATCTATCTACCAAACAGGCCATGAGTATATTATTCATCACCATCACTCACTCAACCTCGCCTCTTCCGATGATAATGGTGATGGGAATAGGATGTAACAACAAACAAAAGTGGAAGAGGTTTACTCTCATCTCGCTTTGAGCTAATCAAATGGGATCAAATGGGAGGAGTAGAGACCTTGAAAAAAAGTAAAATTTTGGTGCTGTAATACTACTGTTGAGTATCTATGCTTGTACTTTTGTACACCATTTATTTGGCATTCAGGTTTGGCTTTACACCGCTAATGCCGCAGAGACAAGTTTCAATAAAATCGGTTTTGACAAGAGAAAAGGGTACGTACACAGACGTAGGCTCAAGCTCATTGTTCGTAAAGGAGCACACAACAACGGCACAAGGGTGTGCTCCATTCTTTTTCCTTACATTTGCCATTTTTATGGTTAAGATGAGGATTTGTAGACGTTGACCTTGCAAATGGATATCGTGCGGTGTTCCGTTTTATGTTTAAAAAAACTTGGGTGGTTTTTTACTTGCTCCTTTGCCTTACTACTAGAATGTAAAACAGTTTGGTTGGTAAATCTGGATGTGAGAGATGTGCTTTGGCTGTGATATGCTATAACTCAATGACCCGGGACAGGGATGGTTTTTGTGTCACATTGATCCAACTGGAGGATGTTTTGTTAGGAATTTGACTTTGAAGTTTGAAGTGGTCTGATCCGCAAAAGTTCCTCTGAGAAATTCGCAAATTGAGAAGATGAGGGTCGGGACGCTACAAAGCACGTAAAATTGTATTGGTGGAATAATATACTCTGGGTTGAAGCAAAGAAAAAAATGAAAAATGACTTGGAAGGAAGAAGAATTGAAAAGAAAGTTGTGACTCTGGGCAAGATTTTGGTTCGTTAAAAACGGGGCGAATTACAATAACGACTATATTATATGTATGTATGTATGCAGTGGGTGGAAAAGTATGCGAGCACGTTCTTGTTGCATCTTTTCATCGAAAGTAAAACGTTCTTTAGAATTAAAAGCAATTTATTGAATTTTTTCTCAACTTTCACTGTGTGCGAGGTCACTTCCAGCTCCTTTCAGGATGTCTTCTGTTGCGCACAGTTTTTCCTTACTGGCCTGTAATATTCAGTAATATTATTCGCGACTTTCGTGAAATGGAATCACTTTTTTAATCATTCTCATCTTCAACTCACAGCCCACTTATTCTTCCAAAAGTTTTTTGACATTTAGTATGGAAAGTCCTTGAATCTCCAGTGCAGACAAAAATGTCAAAGCACCGACAAAGTTTTGGAGACTATTTTTTTAAACTCACGTATGCGTATACATAAATGCTTCCATAAGCGAAACTATTCTGCAGTTTTTTGCAATAAATTCTTCTGAGTTTGTGCAGCAGTGGGAGGAATACACTAAACTTTGGTTCTCCCTACGAAATCAGAATCTGCTGACTTGCCGAACAATATGCAATTTTATGATAAAAGTTATTTTTGTAAATGGAAAGATTGGGTAAATTGATACAATATAATTTTACGTTTTTTAGTTTTAATTTCTGCGTATTTAATATTGACGGTTCCTCAACTCTTACTTTGATTGCTTTGATGTTTGAGTGATTTCACCTTCCGCCTCAACCTTCCTAATTAATTTAGTGAAAAGATAGCACAAAGACCAAATTACATTTTCTACCATGCTCATTCGTACGATGATCATTCTTCCCTCGTTTTTCTCCATCTACTCCTTTACTAATCTCTTGCACAAACAGGAAGGGTCTCAACACTTGAATTGGTCCTGATGATAGGGATGATAACATCAGCTTAGTGTAGCAGAAGTGGCAGTGGTAGTATTCTGATTGCTAATGATTTCCAGATACATGCTACTATGTACATAATATATCCTTGGGATTACCAAGAAAAGGAAAAGATTCTCCTAAGACTGGATGAAAAGTGAAAAGCAAAGAAAAAGAGTCGGTGAATGACTGGTACTGATACCATTACAACTTTTTATACCTTGTCTCATCCCTTACTTCAATCTGCCACACATGCGATGGTGTCCCTAATGTGCAAACTTGTTACGTTACACTTTACATTTACTGAAGAGTCAAAGAAGCCACAACGGTGCAACTCGGAGTGAGAAAAATTTAACGAACTCAACAAAAAGTTGCGTCACGTGAGGTAAAGGCAAACATAATAGAAACCGAATGGAAAGTAAAAAAAATACTACTGATGAAATTGAGCACGCCAAATAACACCAGCAGGAAAAGCGACTCGTGGTTACTGGTATTCCTACCTTTCTCCTGTTCTTCTTACATTTTTATTTGTTTTGTTGTATACATACTCCTATAACACCTACTTGTCCTGATATCATAAACTCTTAGAACACAACCACTTCAAATATAATTGTAACTGGAAGGAAGAAGTTTTTTCGTTGCCACTTTATGTTTGAGTGTAGCCAGCAGAAAAATGTAGACAAAATGGAAAAATAAAGTCTAGTGAACCCTCGTCATGATCATCATCAACACGACAAGAGCACAGGGCAGTCAACTTAATGAAATTGAAACGTGTGTGTTTTTGTATGTCTCTTTGCTACATTTTTTATTTCTCTTCTTGTCTGATTGCCACAAAGTGTGCAAGTTTCTGTTTCTAATGTGTATTGTCTGGAAATGATGCTGAAGATGATTACAACGATTACGACGCAGCGATCTCATTGTGAACTTGTACGTTTTCGTTTTTTACGCGTTCCTTCCCTTTTTCAATTGGCTATGTAAGGATCTACCGTAAATGATGATGACGAGACAATGCCACACTGCATTGCACTACTACTTTTCTCGTTGATGTAGTTGAACTTGAAATTAACGAAAAAGGATGAATGTTCTTCTCCTCTAGAGAAAAAAAAACTCGTTGCACAATGGCAACAGTGGCATGGCATAAGAGACAGGGAACATGTAGACGCGACAAGAGAATTACAAAATGACATGACGCGCTTTTCTTTTCTTCTCTTCCCTTTCCGAGGAACAAGGGACTTACGCACAGTACACTGCACTGACTACATGACTTGACGGGAGGTTTTTCCTCTTTTCTAGTTTCTGTAAGGTGGGAAGTATATTTTATAGTGGTGAGTGCAAATGAAAGTTGCGATACTGTATGCATGTACCTACATGAGAACAAGAACAAAATGGAAAACGCTTTTAGGCTTAAGAATATCTGAGAGAGAAAAGATTGTTCCTTTTTGAAAAATCAATTCTTGTAAGATTGTCTTGCAACTTGGTTCTTTCCTTTTTGTTTTTGTAAGTGGAAAAGTGCGTACACGGCCAAGTCATGTAAAAAATATCCATTTAATTTTTTCTAGCTTGACTGATTTCCTCTTGTTTCAAGAGATAATATACAGGCAGAGAAGCAATTTATGTGTATGTACCCTTTGCTCTATATAGGACAAGAAAGGAAGTAATAAACAAGGAAAATGCATACACGCAATGTCTACATGTGCTTAGTTTCCAAATATGTGGAAAGAATTTGAAAGCGGAAGCTGGAGAAAGTAATGCATTTTTCTTGCTCATTGGATTTACGCTGTGCAGCGTCCTGGGCAATTTAGTACAGTTATACTATGTCATATAATCTACCCTTTTTACTTATATTTTTGCTAAAACAAAGAGCCCTGGTTAGTTGGCCCATGATTTTGAACTACGACAAGAGAAAAAGGCTTGCTATTTTCATTTCTCATAAGTCTAGAGGTTCAAATAATAAAACAACACGGTCGAAAGTGCTCCACTTCGTTTATGATGCATTGCCGCTGCGTAGAGAGGGGACGGGCGTTATTGGCAATGCACTGCAATTCTCTTGAGGCAACAGCAGCAGTAGGCGTTTTGATCTATTGTAGCATTAATCTTCACAAGAATTTAATAAAAATGAGGCGGTTGTATATATGCGAATGTTGTATAAAGTCTGGTACGATACAATATAAATATATATATATATTTATGGCTTGTACAATATATATGAATATTTAACTTAACGTTTATATTTTATTTGCAAATACGTAAGTGGCTGTGGGCATGTAGTATTGATATTGCAGATGGTGTTGTAGAACGTCACTTGAAGCTATGTAAGCGCACTGCTTATAGTAGATCACAATTTTCATGAATATTCCATCCCAATGGAGATATAGCAGTGAGTTTAAGTTTAAATGTAGAAACATTTACAGTAATTAAATTACTGCCACTACTGGAGAAAATAAATATGGATATCTCGGACACCAGCTGAAGCGTATCGTATAGTTGACCATGAGAAACTAATCATACTTCCCAACAAATACATAACACTGTAATATTAGAGATAAAGTATTCTGAGGTAGCTACTGTTTTGGAACAAGATTGATTGCACGGTAAATTACACAATTTGTTCCAGGGGAAATGTATCTTCTAAATTTCGTGCCATTCTATAATTCCTTTACCACGGCACTATTACGTGAGCCCTTCGGTTAACTTATTGCCTTGGGCGAATTTATAGCCTTATCCAGGCATATTCTTTTTAGTATTCATATTGCTTACCTATTCTCCACTGCGCAGCAAAATGACACTATTTGCTCCATCATCATTCTATGTCTGACTGTATATAGCACTTTATTGATAATGGTCATCGTTTGTACGTAGCCACTCGAGAGAAAAAAGATGTGAGTCAGAATCACGTACCTATACATTCCCTTCAATCTGAACAGTTCGTAAAAATAAGGTCAACCTCAAAATAAAAGTGGCCTGCAGCAGTACACATATAGAGACACTATATCTTCGCCACATCAATGGAGACATTCTGTTCTACTCTTCTGACACAATTATTATTTCCACTTGAAAAAAATGTTTTTGGATTCCATGATAGAGTTTGTAGTTGGTAATTATGACAGTCACCATCTATCTGTCTCTGGAATCTCGATGAAAACCTTTCTTTTCTCCTGTTACACATTACTCAAGTTAAGCCAAAGTAATCGTTGTCCTGAATCTTTTCTTGAGCTCATCATCCATTAGTGCGAAACTGATCATCTAAGAACATGTTCACATTCGCATCAGTAGAGCAGTCAATCCGTTTTCCTGTCCTCATTCAACCTTGATGAGCAAAAGTAGTAAGACTACGAGATGTTCGCACAAATCTTTTTGTAGCAAATGATTAGTCTATTGGCTGCAGACGAAACAAGAAGCTAACGTACATTCGTTAAGATAGCTAATACCTACGTACATAATGCACGTTTATTATTATTTGAGAGGTATGCCTCAAAAAACGAAAATGTAAGAGCTCAATAGCTACATACATCGTTGACATTCGTGTAGGTAACTTTGTTGAAACACTACATTTGTTTCCATCTCGTCAAGCTCCTTTTCTACGTCCATTTTTCACGCACTAAATAGCTCAAAGTAAAGACTGGGTTATCAAAGCAAATCGAAAGTTTGAAAGTAAAATGAAGCATACTCTGAAATTTCTGGAGAACATTCCTACCTGACATAATGTGTAATATGTACATAAAAAATAAAGAACACACAAACATGATTCTTGTTCCATAAAAACGAAGATGTCTATGGTTGTTTTACGTGAAGTTTCAGTTTCTAGTTTCTTGGAATGTCTGTAGTCTATTGTAATAGAACCAGCTCATGGGACATTTGAGCATACTCGTTTGGATGGTATGTAGCGGTAGAGTAGAAGGAAAGGGTTTTATTTCAAGACTATATCCATTAATTTATTGTAACAAAGGATAAGGAACGATAAATAAAAGTCAATTTAGAAATTAGGCGTCAATCTGAAAGTCAATCATGGGTAATGGATGACCATCGACAAGAAAGCTTTGCTGGGTTTCTTCTTCTTACCAAATTAAGGCCACATGAGGTAGAAAACTGGATTGTATTTTGAATGCACCAAGTCACCGACATTGCGACAAATTAAATTATAGAATTTGAAGAAGGGTCAGATAAAGAAATTGTAGGGAAGGAATACACTATCCACTTCAATGATTCCCGTTGACTATCTTTTCCAGTATGAGTGATTGCAAACATTCCTTTAAATATAAAATGCACTTGTTGTTCATGCGAATGTAGAAAGATTTGAATTCAAGCTCAAAGTTTGCCGACGTTTTAGAACATGCCCCTATTAGGGTGGGTTTGTTTAATTGTATCTTACGAGTCCCGGAAAAAAATAACTGTAATGTCGGGTATGCATACATAAAATACATGATTCTTGATGACTCTCCGTTTGTTATCCCCAATCTTCTTTCCTGTCCTTTGATATTCATTGTAAGTCCATCAATACTGCTTGTAAGACCGCTCTCTACTTTTCTCTAGTTTCAAAAGAACGAAAACAAAGACGTATCATTAATATAATGACGATGACCCGTTCCATATATTATCATCTCTACAGCTCATGCTGTGTCTCCCACATCCAGCCAATTAAACTCACAGACACACACACACACGCAATGATTTTGCCGAGAGTTCTGCAATTGACTGGACCTGTCCTACTGATTCGCATCTCTCACCACTACCACCGCCAATGTAAGTACAGCCACAAAAAAATAAACTAGCTACTCAACAAAAAGGATTAACCCTGTACCTACATTTCAACCAGAACCGGGAGTCAGAAGAATAGAGGCGAATAACGAGTAACCTCAAACAAAAGGAAGGAAAAATGAGATAAAGGATTGCAGAGTAGTATATATAGTCGTTATTATAAAGAATAGCATGCCCAGCCCAGAGAAAGAATACAAAGAGGAGAAAGGCGAGTCAGCCAGAGTGAATGAATGAATGAATGAAGATGCCAAATAAGAGCTATTAAAAGGACTTGAGTAAATAGCCCAAGGAACAGTAGTGGCACTATATGGCGGTAGAAGAAAAGGGAAGGAAAGTAAAAAAAAAGGCGAAAATAGATGATAAAAGAAAAGAAAGGGCTTTTCTTGTTTTGATAGGCGGCATGGCACACAAGAAAAAAGGCTTAAAATAGATATCCTCTCTTCTTGGTCTTCTCTCTATTGCACTGCTTTGGCTTTCTCTTTTTCAATGGAAAACAGACATCATGATGGCGATGGTGTGATGGTGTAATAGGAAGCACTAAAGACAAACTTAAATGGCATTGGTATATGATGGCGCTACTTTCAACTCAACACAACAACAACAATGATAATCGCTACTGTATGCTGTTTCATGCTTTCCTCGGCTTCTTGGGGAGGATGCAAGCTTTCGCGTCCAGAAAATGTACATTTTGTTTTATACTTTCTTTCCTAATGCATTATACATATTATATTCATGAGAAAATGAAGACAAAAGACAGTAAAGAAACAGAGTTTTTTTTCAATAGTTTTATATTTTCTTTTGTTTGCTTGTCCCATAAGAAGGCTCTTAAACAGTAGAAAAATATATATGTAGGCTGAAATACAATGTGTATGGTGTATAAAGTGAGGAAAAACTAACAGGTTTTGTTATTGTAGCATTACATCATTATTTTTGTAAAGATACATGGTCGTCCTCTTGCAACTTTCACTGGAACAGAGGAAGGATGTAGGTGTATTAGAAAAAGCACAAATAATACACTAAACCACTCTATCGTGAAAATGACTTCTTTTTTCTTTCCTTCTTCCAGAAAATGGATTGGTTTTTTTGGGTGAGAACTTACCAAAAATAGACAGAAGCTACTATTTGTATCCAGACAATTTTAGTGATAGGTAATTGATGGGATGATAGGTTGCTGCTGCTTTTATTCCCGTAGCTGTATTTTTTCTTCGTTTCATGCTTTTGGTTTGGTTTTGCTGTTGAATTGCAATTCTAATTTGATGGGATATCTGACAATGTACATTGGGAAGAAAATCAGCTTGACATTGGCACATCAGAAAAGACTTGGGTTTTGCGTAACTGGGGTTTGAGTGCTTGTACATAATTTACGCATTTATATCTAAGACGCACTGTACTATTGTTCGTTTCCTTATTAAGTGCACGGCTAGGAGGATGGCATCGACATGGATTTTTCTCATGAGTCTGTGTGTAGAAAATGGAACGCCTTTTTCTAGTTTCCTGTGCGTACGTGCTGTGTAATCTGGCGAAGATGATGATGGTCAAAAGAGAAGAAAATGTTTTCTTGCCTTCTTTTCCGTCGCTCGTGCATGTGCACACGCTTGATGTGTGTAAATGTGCACCATGCTGTCTTCTGCTCGTCATTTCATGTGAAATGTGAATGTTGTCCTTCAATATTGGATTTGAAGTTGATGTGTTGTATGGTATCATACGGAGCGGCTGGAACTGAGAGAAAGGAGCATATACATATGCATTCATACTTATATGGATAGAAATTTTTTTTACATGATGTTCCAGCAGATGGACGTATATCACTTGTGTAAATGAACGTAATGGAATGGAAGAGTTGACATGACATGATATATTACGAAGTGTATTGAGTACATTGAAAGTGCGTTTACGCTTTGTGCGTATAATGCGTAGAATAAGGAAAAATGAGAAACTTGTTTCGCAATTTTTGGATGACGACGGATGACAACAATAAAGAGACAAAGAGACATGTGATGAAGGTGATGAGAAAAAAAGAAAATGGTCAGTCGTCAGGAGTAGTCGCTAGAAATATGACTTTTTTTGAACGCACGTGTAAGCATCATCATCATTATATGTATGGAGACATCTTTTTTGCCAGAACAGAAGAGAGGACGTGTGGCAGCCTTACTTGATTATTATGGCAAGCTTTGAAGTACACATAAGCGGTAAGGGTATCCGCAATAATAACTTTCTGCTTGTGGCAAAACATCTTCATGTGAGCCTAGTGACAGCGACAAAAAGTGAAAATGGGCAACAGCAACAGACGCAGGTGATATGCGGCACAAAAGACAAGACTATAACGTTAATCAAAAAAGCACTTCTATTTTCTCGAGAAAGAAATAAAAATAGCCAGAAAGAGCGGGGGAGAGGAAAGATGGGAGTGGACAGTGGGTTATAAATTGTTACTATATCATAAAGTTGCTTGACATGGATAATGATAGAAGAGGAACAATGTGAAGAAAATATCTATGTATCTATGTAATAATCGGTAAAGCAGTGAAAAAGTAAAAGTTGTGAAAGTACGTCGTGAGTAGACAAACTTGGGAATGAAAATTGTGAGTTAAGCACAAGTAATAAATAGATTTTTGTCAGCTCTTTAGGGTGAATTACTCCGAGTTCAAGAGGAAGTTGCAAGTGACAGATCACTTAAAAGTTACATCAGTAAAGCATTCTCAAGATGAACTCCTGTAAAGCTGTCTACCTGCGTGTTATTAGGCAACTTCTCGTTGCATTCTTCTTCGTCCGTCGTATCCAATATTAGCTAGTGAAGAATCCAGCTAAATATAAAATGCGACATCAAATCATACTGTCAAATTCTCTATTTCAGATGATTGCTCAAGTTACCAGAAAAATACTTCAAAGTATAAGAGAAAGAAAAGTCCAAATCCTATAACCTACAGTTTTGCTGCACAGATATTATAATATAGTAAATTGATCTTAGATTACCGTAATATTAGATAATCTACAGGGAACAAAAAACTTTCTCTGAAACATTCTCGTTTTAAACTTAATTACACTCGAGATTCGCAATCAGTGCACAACTAGTGGAAGGTTAAGTATCAACAGATCCTTCAGTACTAACTGCATCAAAATAAAATGTAAAAATGCATAAACTTTCTTTTTATTACCCTGCGCTTTTCTCCTTTCACTATCGTTGCACGTTGCACGATTTTTATTATGAAATTTCAAATTCATTGAAGGGATATCAAAGAAGCAATGAAAATATGGTAGCACACAACGTGCGCAAGTATTCGTCTTTACCTAACCACTAATTTATCCCTACTTACTACCCTTCATTACTGTTTTTGCAGGGGAGGCAGAAGAACGCATAAACTCGCAAGTCAAAAGCAATAAAAACACAAGACGGAAAATATAAAATTCCTTGGCTGTCTTAGGCAGCTCAAATATATATAGCTCTTAAGCATCATACCATAATCATCTTCTTCGCATTACTTGTTTCACATTCCCATTAAATTTCTCACTACCACTGTTGCCGCCACATTTGCCATCATCTTTTTTCTCTTACATTCCTCGACATTTCACAGTATTCAGTTAATTTTAGAGCTTGGCATTATCATTACAGAACTTATATGCATGGATGCCTATTATTATTTTTCTCACAATCCCTACTGCTCCTGGAAAATTATCCATCCACACACAAGTCCCATCAGAAAGTCAAACGGAATCAAAAGGAATATCTAAAAGACAAAAATGAATGGAGAAGGATGGAAGCAGTGAAAACCAAAGGAATGACACGCCGGCACATGAATGAATCCAATGAACATGAACCACAAAAAAAACTTAGAAAGTTCTGTGCCTTCGTTTTCTTTTCTCTACTTTCTTTTCAGTATTTTTATCCGAGCAACAGTCAAACCATTATTCCATAACTGTAATAATAACAATACAAGCTTTTATTGATGTGCGTATTGTAACTGCAAACTGTGTGGTACATTTGGTTTTGGTATTCTCCGTTTTACCACCACCACCACACACATATCCGTTGTTATTACACACAGTTATTTTTAGAAAGTTGCTGGCAGTAGTGGCTTAGCCGAAAACCCCATAATAAAAATATGATAAAAAAGGAAGAGAAGAGGAAACCGAAAAAGGGGAAAAAAGGGAAAAGAGGCAAGGCCAAAAAATTATCCTTTCTCACAGGAAGATAATATACGATATTACTATCACGGAGTGTTATATCCGTAGTGGTAGAAATAGAGCTGAAAATGGATTGGATCACGATCACGAGAAAAAATCCATGAAACCAAATTATACGTACACACAGACATCAACTCCATTTGGTACCGCATCACAAAACCGTATAAGTGTAGCAGCATTCTATATATGTTCATACGCCTTTTCTCTTTACAATCATCAATTCATATTCTTCACTTCATTCACCCATTGAAAAAGAAAATATCCAGCTGCATTTGCTCAGTCAGCCTCTTGTTCAGTTCTTTTTCTTTAGACACCAAATAAGCTTCCGATTGTAGAGAGTACAAACTAACCGGGGAAAGTCGTATATGAAAGTAAATAGTTATACAGACGGGTGAAAGTGCAGTAATGTGAAAAGTCACGATTTCGTGATAAACTCTTTTGCTCACAAAGTGCACACACTTGCACTGTTACTGCAATTTGTGTAGAGAGCAGCTGAATGATACCAACTCTATATAGAATGATTACATATTATTTCGAGCATCTTCATCTTTTGAAGAGATGTTTCTCCAAGAAGAGTGTTGTTGATCTTGCATCTTTTCCCCAGTATAGTTGTAATACAACTTGTAATGTTTCATAATAATATGTGATACGTGCTGCAATAATGTGAAGGAGAAAGATCATCTCAAGTTTCTTGTGGAAATGATGTTTCAAAAAAGTTCATCTCTTTATTTTCCTGATCGAGCTTTTGCAGTAAAGCTGTTGGAGACCGAGGAGATGAAGCAAGAAATATTGATAAGAAAAATGAACGCCTCTCTAAATACTTTCTCTTTGAGTATGTTTGCTATTCTTTTAGTCTGTTGGAAAATGGAGGATTTTCGCAGATAAACATGTATATAGTCATAGTCCTGCCTTAGAGAATGCATGTATACAGTAGCTATAAAGGCGCATATAATGACTTTTATCTACTGATGAATTGAAATTTTCCCTTTGATAAATTCTTTTAACTTCCAACGAATAAATATCTAGCTTTTTTTTCCTTTCACTTGTTATTCTCCTCACTTCGTTCCACTGAATCGCAGTTTATATTGCGACGTTAACTTACATTTCTTCAATGATGCATTCTGCATTCCGCCACAATGTAATGTACTGCGGTTGGATGATATCAAGGGCAAACATTACGAGTTTCATGATTGCCTTCTTTCTGTGGCCGCCTTTACATTTTAAGGTTATGATTGTTCATCTTACATAACAAAACCTTATTAACAAAAGAAAAAGAAATGCACCAAATGGGAATCCTGAGAAAGTAGATTATTGGAAGTATGTTCAAGGGAAAATATACAGTTAAATGGAGTGAGTTCCCATTATACACAATGACAGGACTGCTCTTCTAATGCGGATTAAATTATGATGACCTGAAAAAGTTTCTGATATGTTTACTTGTTTCCCTCATTATTTTTATGACTGCACTTTTTGATGCTTCATATCATCTATGTCTGTACGTACTTTACTTTTTTTTTGTTTGCTATAATAATCTCTAGTTGTGAATTCTTGCTCATGCATTTAGATGCGTTTGTTTTTCCGCGGGAGCCATACTATATTTCTACAGTTCCTGGAGTAACTGAGAACTGTAATAATTTGTGTAAACTAAAAATTATTCCAGAAAACCTGTCGCAGTTATTTCTATAACTCAAGCTTCCGTTCCTCCATTCTCATGAGCATTATATAAGTTTTTGAGATCGTATTCTGCGTCATAAATGAGGGGACTTAATGCAGTTTTTCGCATTCAAGCTTGAGTCTGTAAATGTTATTGCATAGGTACCTACATATAATGTTCATGAATGAGTACGCGGGCACTGATGCATGTTATTGGCTCATAGTAATCATCTTTTTTGTCGGTTATTTCTTTTCTGCGTTTGTTCATACTCAGGAGAAAATCGCATTACATGTTTTCAAAGAATTTTGGAAAATAATATTATATAATATTGCGCTTTTTGAGAAAATAGACTCAAGTATTTTTGTTAGTGCAGAAATATTTTTCATAACTTTTTATATGAGAAATTTTGATCTGCACCTATTCCATACAATACAATGTAGTGAGAGTCGACTCCAATGACATTGAAAAAGAATTTTTTAGATACTTTTTCACTTTTATCCCTTGTTATGAAAACAATTCTGGTGGCTTCGTGTAAACAAATCATGTACCTATTTACTTGAAGTTGAAAATAATTGAAAAACAGATGAAAACAACAAAACGTAAAGCTAGTCGGTAACCTCAATTTGATGCGCTCAATTCGCAAATGCCGTAGGCTTCGCTACTCAAACTCAAGTATTGCAGGATTTTATTGATTTTGTGCCGTTTCTTTATTTAACAGTTAAAGTTTAAGGATTTCACTATATTGATTGGTTACATAAAACATATCTGGCAAGATTATTAAAATACTTAAGGAACACATTTTCTATATAAAAGCAACTTAATTTTTATGCGCAAATAGAAAGAAAACAGATTTGTTTTGTTGGTTACAATACGTTTACATTAACTTGTTATAGTTATATTAATAATGGTATTTTATTGTTTTTCTTTCAGATCACTTGCGCCAGTGATGCCTATTGACCCTGAAATAATAGTTGGAAAACACCAGCATTTTATCTATTTAAAACCAAATATTTTGAAATACGCAACAACAAGTACAAACTCACCAATCCAATGAACTTGAATGAATTTGTCCTCTTGACTCAACAAAGACCACGGAAATTGAGCTGTTTTTAAGCCCCACGTGTACAATGACTTCAATGACACGCGTTATTACTTGCCTATTGAAGAAGACAGCATGAATTACGGAAGCATGTCATTCTTCTGTCTGTAATATTGAAACTAATGATTTCCCAATAATCACAACAACAAACTTCAGTCGCTCTTGTACCTCCTACTCTCTCCTACTCTACAATAATTATAACAGCATCGTCAAAATAAATGACATCTTCGTAATATTGTTCATTTGGCATGAAAGAAAACACCAAAATAGTCTCTTGCAATCTGTCAAAGAGCTAACAATCCACCGATCCTTCTTTCATCTTTATCAAAAGAACCTTTCTAGCTCCCTACCCCTTTCTCCCTGCATGTCATTCGGTCGAACTGAATTGAATTTCAGAAGCAAAGCACAAGCAGCGTTCCAATCCAAGTGAAGCAATTGACATCCGACACAACAGAACAACAACAGTTATAATAATAGCAAGTAAAATAAAATAAAAAGTACATACTCACTGTACGATTTCTTCCTTCGTCTCCAGACGTCCTCTCTGAAGATACCGCGACATCACATCATTTGTCTTTGCAACGTGACTTGTTCAATAACTCAACAGGAAACTAATACATAAAGAAGTAAATGAACGGTAATAACAATTACAGAAAACTTGGTTGACATGTCATGTTGTGTAACACTAAAAGCACGTCGCTTTTGTCGCTCTTATTACTTATAATTTAGCAAAAACCGGCAGAGCAAGAAAACCTCATCGTTGATGCTGTCAGCCAACTATCTACTTCACTTTCCCATTAATATGTCAGGAGGCAAAAGAGAGTAGTTTTTGCAAAGAAAGTTAGAAAGAATGTCCCTTGCACCGCGACGCTTCAATAAATAATCGTCTCTGTAGATTGAAACCTGTATTTATAACCACACTACTTCAATTTGTGCCACTTCATCTGCTACACGATTTCAATGTCAATTAATTGTCTACAGCTTGACTGCATCGTAGCCACATAGCTATTGTATTTGTTTGTGGTTGGCGTCGGTTTCGTCGTTGTCATTTATTGTTAGTTAGGCAGCAAAACAGGTGGTGGTTTTTTGGGTGAAAAATTCAAGTTAATATTTGATATCTTGCAACTACAGATAGTACAGGCATCTCAAGATGCCCTGTTGAGCCGACATTCAACTGAAGATTTTTCGAAATACGCTATACCTACTATATGGATTTAATATGAAACAAGTAATTAATTCGTACTTGTAATTTGCTGGATATGTATATGGACAACTTGAGTTGATAAGAAAACATCTCGAATTTAATTTTTATCTACTTGCTGTAAATAATATGTGGTTTTCCTTGTACTTACATTGTACATTGAACATTGTACTTTCACCAGTACTAATACTGCAGGGGAAAATGGAAATTCTACCACCACCGGAAATATAATACCACAAGTTTAGTTAATCAAGAACACCAGAGCTTATAGTAGGCAACGTGTGTAGGACTTGCGTACAAACTACTTTTATTTAGGAATTTAGTGACTCGAAGAAAAGAACAAATCATGGTGACGGGAGGTCTCTCGGCCAGATATTTGTCACCTGCCATGGGATTCCTCCACTACGGAAACCAAAAGCAGAAAAAGAACCAAGAAGACGACAGATATTACATAACCAGCAGCAATAATAGCAGCAGCTGCCGACCACCTCCAGTTCCACCACTGGAGTTAGCGTCAACACCACTAGCACAATCAGCTTCACTTTCTTCCATCTCATCATCATCAACAACAAGATCAGTACCTTTATCGTCGACGAAAATGGCGACGCCAGTATCATCATCGCCGTCGGCAACTCTTCTGATGGTTTGTGGTAGTGAAAGGAGCAGCAGTGGCGGTAGCAACATGACAAGAAGTTTATGTAATAATAGAACCAACACCAGTACCATTAATACAAGTAGAGGTGACGGTGGAGGAGGCTGCCATAAAGGCACTGGCTGCACTTATTCCCCGCCAACTTCTTACTCATATTCACCAGCAACAAGGTTCCCACCACTTTTTGTCATCCCTTCAATTCTCCTCCTTATCGTCTCCAACCAAGGTAAGTGGACTTGTAAAATATAGACTTTCACAATGCTTGTTCTCTCTCTGATCTTGCAACGAATGCAGATTCTCATGTTCAGAGCGTAAGCCATTACTCATGTCGCTCATAAGACTCCACAAAATGCAACCGTCAAGTGTGTCGGTTTTATGCATTATGAATGTTAGACTATCAATTTTAACATGACAGGGCTGTGTTTACAGCATGAATGATCTAGACATGGTAATAATATGTGGTATCATAAAGTATATAGTGCATTATTTGGTATAGTTCATTCATATTACATGGAACTTATGTATTTTACGCTTGGTACTATATTATGTATGTACTTACTACTCACCTATCAAGAAAACAAATTCATGATTTTCAGGATTTCAAATGCCAAAGAAATTCTTACATATGTATGTTTTCTCGCACCTGCAATGGTATACTTCCCATGAACTCTGAACTACAGATTCCGAGAATCCATTTCTACCCAAAATGAATAAGTCAAGATTTGTTTGTTTGTAAGTTGGTCAACCAACTTTTATGGTTGGGTTTGTTATCTAAGATTTTTAGATGTACTTAAGATGGCCTACTACAAAAAAGAAAAGTTTTAGTACTTGTAAACAATTTTCTGGTAAACTTCATAAAAACATTAGCTAATATGTGAGAGCACATTGTGTAAATGTTTGAGTAAATAATATGCTTAAGATGCTTTAAATATAACCCAAATTACTTAAATGTATTTACAGTACATTGACATTTTAGTATTGTGTAATGCCATAAAGTTATGACAAAAGATGACAGACAGACAGTTGAGCTTGATCTCTACTTTGAGCATAAATTTTGTTCTTTGCCCTCTTGAAATTTGTGTTCGAAATGGATACATTAATTAACTCGTACTTCCTACATAGACGTATCACCAAAAATGTAAATAATTTTCTAAAAGCGTATATATGAACAGCCATAGTTGAATTGTATTAGATTGTTATACATTTTTACAAATAAATAATGGAAAGCTACACGGCATGTGCTTATGGCTTCTTTGTCAGTTATAGTTGGTTTAAACCTTTCACAAACGACATCATCATAAGTGTCATTACACGTGATGGGTGGCTGTGGCGATGTAGGTCACCTTTTGATGTATGTACTTACTACTTACTAGACGCTCAGCAAAAATGTGTAGGAAATGAATAGGTATGTTTTCGTAGAATTGCGTAGCATAACAGGAGGACTGAACTGAAGTGAGTGTAATAATGAATGCGTACATAGTTTGGAGTTCATCGAAGTTCTTGGAAGAGGAAACTCTCATGAAGTAGTATTTACCTATTTATTCCTAAATTCCAGTAATAATAATGACAAAGTTTCAAGTTTATAGTGGTAGTTGCGTTGTTTCGAGAGTATACAAGAGTATTTATGATTATGTATACACATGCAAATTAGTTTTCCCTTTCAAACACGAGCATCTAATAATTTACTTGAATATAATACGTTTTAAATGACTACTAAATATTTAGTACTCTTAATCATACTACCGAGCACAAAGAAAGTTAACTTTATTGTTCCTTTATTTTCTCTTAATTAATACGAGCAGAAGCGAGCATACAAGCTTCCAACAATAATATAATTTATTTTAAGGATTCGACACTAATATAATGAGAATGAGTTATAATGAAAAGGGAGAAAGCAAAGTAAGCTCAAATGCAAATCAAAATGAGAATGATGGCGTTGTGAAGACGAAAAAGTTAAAGTTTGTTTGTTGGATGCATATATTTGGAGTATACATATAGGTACATAAATATTAAGTACATAGTACATACCTAAACGCATACTAACAAACATTAGAGAAGCATCATCGTCTTCCTAATTATTCTTCCAAATTGAACTTTCACTTTCTTCCTCTGTCGCACCGTGAGGGATCACATTTCTCTTTTTGACCTGTCGTTCCATTATTTTATGTATATTTTTCTACGTGTATATATATTCGAACAAGAAATACATTCCTATATACGCTCACGCACAAATCCCATTGTGTGCAAGCCGTTGTCAAAAATCGCCACGTTAGCAGGATTTGGGAGGAGGTTTATTTACATACCTGAAGCAGAAAGAGGAAGCATTACTTTGTTCTCCCTTTAAATATGCACTATTAGAGGTAACTGGAACATGCATATTATCTGTACCCATTTGAGCAAAGTGTTTGACATATTATTATAGGTACCGCGCATTGTTGAAAATGCACGATTTGCAATTTTCATGATATAGACAAATAACATTTCTGGCAAATTACTATACACATTGAGAATCATTATTGCAGCCCGAAGAAATAATATATTATGTAGTTAGTAGTTATAAATATTCTTCTCTTCAGGGTATAAAGCGTATTGTATGTTTATATTGGAGAAAGTTCTCGGCAGAACGGGTTCAATCATCTCGCACTGAACTAATAAACAAGCATATGTCGTCTGTTTTGGCAATGCAAAATAATGTGATGGAAAATTTGTTGTAATGTAATAACAGCAACATACATATGCCAAGTAACGACACAAGTTGTTATTAAAAACCGTTAATGTCCAATATTTTGTAGAAACTAAAACTATATACGATTGGGTCCGTGACTGCCGCACAATTAAATGTTGTACATCTGCTACTTTGGCAAGTATTTAGTTAGACAAATCATAGTACTAAAGATTTTATTACATATGTTTATCTTACTTAAACAGTCATCGTATCAATACATGCATTGTATTTTAACAAAGTATTGATGCTATAAGAACAGTATTTAAAGAGGTTGGCAAATCTGAGGGGTTACTGAACCAAAAACGAAGTTATTGGGGTAACTGACTTAAATTTATGAAATATATTTGTGCCAAAAATCATTGTGTTCGGTCAAAGGTTGTATATGATATTGGTTGCAGACGGTTTCTCATGAAGGAGAAAAATAAAAAGGTACATTGTCCATTTTTGCAATGCAATCATGTCAGTCTGTCTACGATGAAGATTTCTTAGAAATGCAATATATACTTGTAGAATCTTTTTAAAAATGTGTACAAAAGTGAATGAATCCATAGGATATACCTATGCAGAAAATTGAATGTTACTGAGAATTACTCATAAAAACAAGAAACTGAATCAGCCTTTGTTTGACTTTTCTGTGTACTAAAAATAATAAGCAAGACGAAAATAGGTAGACTAATCCAAGTATGTAGACACACTAAAAGGAGTAAGGAGAAAGAAAATTGTGCTAGTATTTATCTTTCCCTTTGAAGATGAGAAAAAGCTAGTTTTCGTTTATTCATTCCTCTCTGAGCATTTTATATTAATAAAGGGTAGCATGTATAATCTACTGCTACGTAATACTTAGTAGTTAGCTCACTTTGTTGTTTCTCCTGAAGTTGGCAACTTTATGCTTCTCATCTTTCTCAGGACGACGAACACACTCGACATACTTATAGACATAGAGATACTGTACATACTTCTCCACAGATGGATAAATACGTTAAACTCCTCATCACTTATCACAATTCTTATGATATTATCATCGTTCCGTAACATATTATCCTTCTCAGATCTTCTTAACTTAAACTAAGTACGTACTTGGGTTGATCGTTCTCACTAAGTCAGTCAGCAGTATTAATAAAAACATAAATGTATGAGAGTTTTTAGTGGGTCGGTCGAATGGCTTCACTTATCAACACACATAATATGTATGTGCCATAATCCAACTCGTTCCTCTTTTCTTCTTGTCTCCATAAGCCAAACTGACTCCAAAAGCCTAGAAACTTGAAGAGAAATAAAAGTAAAAAAGAAAGGCGGTGAAAGAAGAGGAGGAAAAGCGTACATAATTTGATCTGAAGCCAAAGAAATATAGGAACACAGCTGAAGACCAAGAAGGGAAGAAGAAACGAGAACATAAAGTTGACTCAACTGGACTTTACCACCACTCCTACTGGTACACTGCCGTGCTCCATGTATGTGTTGCTGACACATGATGCGTCGTTATACGCTGTAAAAACAGTTTTTGTTCCTTTGAATGCTGAACATCAGCTCAAAGTTTGCAATTCTCTGGCAGTGTTTTTTCTGCAATATTAATACACTTTTTTTAGCATAAACACTCATACATATATAGGCATATACATAATAAAAACAAATTTGTGTGGATAGACTTATTCGAGGATGAAAACAAATATAATGAAAATGAAAAGCTGCTACAGTGACTGGCATGTTAGTTTGTTTGATGATGTTGCTGATGTTCTGCTTCTCTGAAAGAAAAAAAAATAGTTTTTGCACAAGCTTTCTCTTTCTTTCTACTGTAAAAACATGAAGCAAAGAGTGCAAACAAACACAAAAGCGTTTTATTTTTGTTTTACGTAAAAAAAGTAAAGTTGGCCCTTATTATGTTTACTTTAAACAGTATGAAGACAACTATTTCTTTTTAGAAAAAAAATACATAAGCAAAAGACTTGAATGGTGGGAAGCTCTTCTGAGCGAAAGAACAAGAGAGGGTAGAGGAGGAGGAAGAAAAGACAGGGAAGAAGACGAAGAAGAATGAAAAACAGAGAAAAATTAGTTTGCTAAAGCATATACACACATACATTATCTTTAACAATATATATTGTTCATATTATTCGTGAACATAATAACATAGAAGAAAATTGATCAGGAAGAGTAAAAAAAAGTGTAGAGTTGTCTTTGTTGTAGAACATATATATAAGTATATAGTAGTATACATTGTTATGTCTATAAATTACTTTACTTAGTAAATAGACTTTTTTGCTTGTTAGTCTGTTTTATTCTCAACGACAAGCCGATGAACCCCATCATCAGAAAGTAAAAAAGCAGAGCTTTTCTCCATTTTCTGTATTTCTACTTATTTTTTGTACTCTTCCTCAATATGCTTCTACGTTCTCCGTTAATTTTTTTCTTCTTCTTCTCCCGAGTTTTGTTTGGTTGGTCTCAGTGAGAAGCTCAACAACAAAGAAACTTTTCCATTTGCTACAATTCGCCAAATTCTACGTCTCCCTACAAATCAGCAATGCCGGACTGTGTATTCGCGATGCAATGGTAAAGAGTTTTAGGCCTCCCATGCTAGAAGATACGCAAATTTTTTGCTTCATTCTTCCACAAGCACATTTCCAAGCTTTTTCTTTCCTTTGGGAGAATTTCCCACGACGAGGGCGGTGAAGAGAAGAGCGAATTCGCTTGGCATTTGAATAATATGTATATATTATTATTACGGTTGTGTGGTTTCAACAGTTTTCTGCTACTTCAACTTTCTCCTCTGAAAAAATCATTATCATTACTGTGTATCATCATGGTCATCATCATCATCAGTTCATTTTCCTCCAAAACCAACTTACTAACCAAACCGTATAGCCAGGAGTTTTTGTTCTTTTCGGATGATTAGACCAATCCTGTTGGGTGCGGTATATAGTAGAGAAAAAAACTTTTTCTGCTCGCTGCGTCATCCTCGTTTGTTTTTACCCAAAAAATGAAGATAAAGTCATCATGTTTTTGTGTTGTTTTCTTGCTGCGACTCACAACTAAGATAGAGTTTTGGATTTTTTCAGGCAAACAAACTAGGGAAATTAAATTTACATCAGATGGGAACACTAAACTAACTATGCAGCATTATAAAATTTTCAAAAGGAGGCAAATTAGAAGGGGGAAAATGAAAGGAAAAGAATAGCTTGACTTCAAACTGTTTATATTTTAAATATGATGCATGAATGTATATGAAAATGAGAGTTGGTGAAAGGGTAATGAAAACTTGTTTTTTTTTGTATCTCGGCTTATTGTTCTTCACCATCATGTAGATATTTGGCAAATTTCTCGCAAAAAGGGAACAAACTTTTTACAGTATTTACTAGGGCTGAATAGATGTAAAGGATATATTGCATATTATTATGCACAGAAGTCTTTCATTTTTGTAAATGCATTAAATTCAATTTTATTGTTTTTTTTTCTCTCCAGAAAAACTAAAAACTAATGCAGACTTATTATTCATTTCATTTTCAAGTTTTCCTCATGATGGTAATAATACTAAAGTATGTAGGCATGTATAATCCAGGGAGATAAAAAAAACTTGTTTTTTTTTTGTATTACGCAGTATTACTCCTCATCATAGCACTTCACTTTTTGCTAAGCTCGTCGTCCTTCTTTATGAGCTGTTAAAAGAAGCTTAATGTATTCATGTTTTTATAGCGGAGGTAGTGGCATTCTGTTATTTATTATTTGCGAAAAAGCAGTCATAAAAAAGGTTTACATGCATTCAGCCAGTAGGCAAAAGGATGAAACAAAGGCAGTGAAAGGAAGGAGTAGAGGTTTCTGGGTTATTAATAAATTACGTCTTTAGGGAAGAGACTAGTCATAAATTTGCAATAATAACCAAGAAAGAATGAAAGATACATTTTTGAAAATGTTTTTGCGAATAAAAGGAAAAATGATTAATTTGTATCATGTGTCTAAAATAAATATTATCCTTTTGTACTTCATGGCCATGAAGAGAGTGCATTGTGAAATTTATTCTCTTGCAAATTTTGGCAACATCTCAGCCACTGAATTTCTCTTGACTGGAATCTCTTATAAATATTAAGTGTGTGTTTAATACGCATATATAGAATGTTAGCATTTTCACTTTCAAAAGGTCGTAGACCTCGGATGAACAGCAGCATTTCCAAGAAAATGAATTAAGCACTAAAACACTTTAATTTTTCAAAGAGAAAGTTTCTTCACAAGTGGATTTAATTTAATTTTTATGAAACTGGCAGATGCTTAAAAGGTTCAATATTGAAGTAATCTAGAAAAATTAATCAGGACAAAGTACAAAATGCATATATGCACATCAAAAAGAAACTGGGTGTGACCGCATTTGTTCGAGGCATGACATACACTTTGATGTTTTAGTTTAATTATGCAAGTTGTCAAATAGCTTGTGAATTGTCAAGTTGCGTCAGTGTAATTGATTAGTTTTCAGAGTGTTTGGTAACTACTTTACTTTCCAAATGTTTGAAAGTCTAATACGCGCTTTAAAAATTCAAATCTCCAAGTCAAAGTAATTCTCTCTTTGAAAAGAAGATACGAATAAAATGTTTTCTAGGAAAAGTAGTAAAATTCACAAGCCCGTAGGACATTTGTTAGTGAAATTACAATCAATACCTGAAGCACTATACATACGGTTTGGATTTTAAGAATTTTAAGTGTGTGCATGGATGCATTTACCAATTAAGAGTTAGGTAGGTAGTACCCTTGAATGGATATTTTTATTGCAAGTTCCTGCATCAATTCAAGTTGTGTCACGAAGATCGTTATTGGACCTGTTCAAGCGTCATAATTTTGTCAACAAGTTCTTTTCAAATGAAATTGAAGTCTCAATAGTCTTTTTATTTATTATTTGATTTCATAACCAATCCCACCAGTTCCTTTTATGAGATTTGCCACCATTCCATTTCAATTACGACAAGAGCACACGGTGTTTCGAATCAACGTCAACACCTCTCTCAGTGTGATACTGGAATTTCATTTTGAGAATGAATGTTTGTAACTGAATGCAAACATTTATTCATGCATACGTAATATTCTCTTTTCCTTTACAATTCGTGAATGATGTTATCCTTTTATGTAGAGAAATATTGAAATTCTTGTCAAGACTATTCCAATGTTATATGGCTTTATAATGTAATCAATGTAAATGAAAAGAACCGTCTGTAAAAACTGTTTAACCATGCAAATCTCTTTTATTATCGTGCGGTAAATTGTCAACGGTGTTATTAGTTGCATTCATTACACTTTGGAAATAAGTTCAATGTGATTTCTCTATGAAAGGAATAAAGTTTCTCTTTTCATCCTTTTATACTTTTCGTAACACGGTATTTCCCTACATTGATATTTATTATTGCTTAGGTGTGGTTACATTCTGTATTTTGTACTATAAGAAGCATGGTATTAAATACACTTAAAATGCACAGGCATCGTCGTGAGTCGTTTCATCGAGTTTTACGTATAACTACATAAACTCCTGTAAACTGTAGATAAAATGAAAAGTCTACTTTCATTATACATATTATTTACATAGTCATATTGTTTCACAACCTGTATCAATGATTGTGTTCAATCAGATTTTTGTGAGCTAAAAATTGAAATCATTTATGGTTACATGTATTTTGTTTGCTATTACACAGCATCAAGTACGCTTGAAAAGTTTTTAAAATGAGATGTCCAGAATATAAAAATTCAGATTCCGCAAATGTATTTTCAATATATAGTTTACTGGCTCACTATGCTAATCGAAACAAATTGCAGCTAAAAAAGAAGTAAGTAAATCCACTTACCTATACGCATTTATTATCTAGCCAAATTACTGATATATACTATTCTGATTATATGCTACTTTCCTTTTTGACACAGTGTTTATGTGAAGCGATATGCAGTCTCAAATTCAACCAGTTTTAGTTGTTTTAGTCCATTAGATTTGTCGGGAAATGTCTGGTTTGTTGGCTAAGTGGATTACGCTCAAATTACTACAAAGTATTGAATTAGGGATGAGCTTGTTAAACAAGTTATTTTGTTGGCAGACAGACAGTCGTCAAACTTTATGCTACTGATTTACTAATGAACACATGGATTATGCGATAACATGTTCGGATATACATATTAGATGAAATATTTACGAATACGAACAACGACACATGTATATAATGTAATTTAGTGCACATGTATATAATTGATGTTGATAATGGAAGTATGAGAGTATAGGTGAATCCTTCCAGTTAAGAAAGTTTGGAAGCCACTGATTACTGCTATACATGGAGGTGGAATGCGGAATTATTCCGAATACATTCTTGATTAGCAACTTTTAAAAGTACAAAATTTTCAGGGTTTTTGAAAAGCATTGGTAAAGAGCTAATCAAAGCTACCCAAAAGTATACAAACTCTGTAATCAATAAGGACTGCAACCTTGAATTTGACAAAAATGCATTTTATGTACATAAGTCCACCTTGCTAAAAAAAATGCTGATCTGATAAAATATTGGAATCTGGCCAAAATTCATTCGGTTTCAATATTATTAGATGTCTATTTTTAAAAGGACTTGATTTTTCTGATCCCAATCACATTGTTTGATGAATTTGTTTTAGCTTTGTTGGACTTTAATAATATAGTAAATTTAAAGATACTTCTCCAACCACAGGTTCAGATATTGAACCGATACTGATACTATATTTGCATTGCAAATCTGGCCTAAACCAATCCATATTCTTTTTTTCGTACATACATATAATCATCTATATCTGTCACATACATGCCGTGTAAAACAATTATCCAGCCCGATTTATCTTTCATAATCCCACTTACTAATCAAATCAATTTTCACAAAATTCTCAATTTTCAACCCAACTCGATCATAATTCTCATTGAGAAGACAATAGCTGAAGTGAAAGTAATGAAATGTATTTATGACCTATCAAGCTATCCAGAATCCTTTACGCGTAAAATACGGCATTTGTCCTGTAGTACATCCAGACAGCAGCAGCTCGTACATTCAGCAAATCAAATTTCAAGCATAATGGCTCAACGACTTGAAAAGGTTATTATTATGCAGACTTTTGGCCCTCTATCAAGCAGCCGCATGAAAAGAGAATGGAAAGAGCAAAATACTCACTCATCATCTAAGCCAATTGCACATTACTCTCTCCAGCCTTCCAACCCAGTGAGAGAAATTCAAAGAGAGCAAAGCTCAGTTAATTCATGTAATTAAGCATCCTGCCAATGCCATGCCACTCTGGCCAAGAGCATCGAGCTAAAGGAGCGAGATGGAAAGAGCAGAAAATGGGACAAAAACAAATAGAAACAGTCAATACATTTTATCCAGTTTACCATGTATGAATTTATTAGCCTTTTTTGGCTCCAGCGTGTATGCATATCTTAAATATACATATAAACTCTTGTACTTGTCAGAGTTCCTTTTTGCCAGAGGATTTTCAACAAAGTACAAGTCAACTCCATAACCTACTTTTATGATCCTCTCTACCTCTTTTTCACATAGTCTTAGAAAGTCACATGAGCTGGAGGATAGAAAGCAGAGAAGCACTGGCAATAGTAATAATATGTCTAGCGGAAATATAAAGAAGGAATATTCGCTTATATAATTAACGAGTGAAATGAAAAGGTTAAAAGATTGTAATATTATTAGAGGGAGGGTAGCATTATTATGTACCTAAATATATGCATGTGTGTTTGTGCTCATTGATTTTATTCTCCTATTTCACATGACTGCCTAATTCCATTATTTTCTTTGAGCATGAGCCATTTCAATGGAACGAGTTCTACAATATAAAGGATTTGCGATATGGGAGACTTGACTGTAGGTTTTAAGCATAACATTATTGGGTTGAAAATCTATTCTTCACAAAATCCCCAACAAAATCATACTATTAATACTTTCTACAAAGTCTGTGAACTCACATTTCAAGGAAATTCTTTACACAGCCCTCAACTAGTATTTTCCAAAATAGAGAATTTTAAAATTGGTATGTAACTATTTAGCGTAATGTCAATGTCCCGACATGGCAATTAAATTAATTGATAGTTTTGCGTAGCGATTTTTCAGTGCAAGACATTCATCATTATTACATACTGGCAGAGAATGCACCTTGCATAATATATAGTATTCACAAAATTCAACCTGATTCTCGATGATGATGTAAAAGCCTATTAGGTAGGTAAGCGGTCCCCCGCAACCACACAGCATCCAACTCAACTTTATGTACATCAGTACATCATTCAATTATTATACACCATTTATATGTACAAAAATAAACACCTTATTTATTTCCATACATATAAAGCGGACTTTCACTTCAGTTTTTACCACTAACAGCATCCACCATCCTTTCGAATCCTCATTTCTTTTACATTTTCTGGTCACGTTGAACTCTTGGAAATCGATGTCGACGTATGTACAGACCAGAACACAACACACACGGAGAAGGGGAGGCAAACGAGGTTTCGGTTTATGGTTTTTGGTTTCCACAAAGCCTTTCAGACTATCTCCTACACGTACTTACGCAGCAACAGAACACATACACATTATCCATCCTGCTTTACTCTCAGTTGATGACGATGATGATGGGGTTTAGGAATGTCATTTTCCAGGGGATCAAATTAAATTTTGATGAATAGTGGAAACGTCAAAATGAATGTACAGTTGAATGGCTGGAAACATATTTTCTCTGTAGTATAAAGTACAGATAATCCAATAAGGTCACTCACTCGCTCGCACTCTCAAATTCCCACCATCATCATCCTGTCCATTTGTGTCTGTCCGTACAGAGTAAAATTCTTTTTGCCATATAACACATAAACACGTACACATATATACGCCCTTGTGCATTCATATATAGAGGACTTGCAAATATATAATTTTTATTTATTTATGCGTACCGTGTACATAAAGGTAACCATTTAAAGGTCTTTTTGGTATACCTACGTCCACCATTCGTCCACCCACTTTATTTGTGTGGAAATTTATCTGCGGATACGAGCAATTTGTACTAAACACACATCATGACTAACTTGAACAAGGCCACATCCTTCTATGGACTCCAAACTAGTTCACGAGGAAATAATCTACGAGTAAATGTGTAGATGATACATTTATGACATCCCTCCCAACCTTTTGTGTTTCATTGTCATTAATGCTTTTATTATTACCTTTATTATTATATCCTACCATACCACCAAAACCAACCACAGACACTTGCTACCACCGGCGGCGGAAAACGAGGAACCCATCAGGGCAGCCATTAGCATGACAAAGATACAAATCTAGATTATCTGCAAACGCATTAAATTAATGCGTTATTTTCTTAAACTTTCCCCTTTTCTCGCAAAATCCAAATCAGAAAAGACTAAAAGAGAGCAAATAATAAACCGGCGGCGGACAAAGACCTAAACCAACCAAAAGTATAGTCAGTCATAGACAGTAATTCATATCTGAATAAGTAGAACCACTGGGACTTGGGACTATAATCGGCTGAGATTTTCGTAGCCACTGTGTACTCTAATATGTATTCATTCATTCGACATGTCACATGTAAAGTGTCGTCGTCGTCCGCGTTTTTTTTTTTGCCAGTTCAGTTCCTCGTCCACGACGGGTTTACTTCTCCAACACTCATGTAATATCTCATTATGTTTGAGCGTCTATTATATTTTCTCTTTCTGTTGTTCCCATAATAAGTGCATAATCCTCGCTTACTATTGTACATTGTGCTATACTCTCCTGACCTGGTTTCCTATTTACAACCTCCAGGAAATAATACGGGACACTGCACGGATGCTGTGTATTCATAACGAATTGCATGGAAAATTATGGATGATGAACTTAGTCCGTTGGATAGAGCAGCGTAGTGTCTAGCACCGTCAGTTTGAGTATTATCATTGTCATTGTTATCGTCGTCCTCATGTTCAGCATCCATATAGCATCCATAATAACTTATCTGAGTGGGAGGGTTAATATGATATAATGAAGCGATGGTGGTGGTAGTGGTGACCCAACATTGCTTGCGGCTTTGATTCGGTTGGTGTGTCTCTCTACTCCTCTTCTTCTCATTCTTTTCGTTTATACGTGAATATACTACTACTACGGACACCCGAACCTCGTTGAGAGATAATGTAGTATAGTAATTTAGCAATAAGGGTTTTCAAATACGATATTTGTTAAAGGGTTAAAGTTTTAAAGTTTATTATTATAACTTTTAAACTTTTAACCG
>JAQIXW010000161.1:0-43061 GCA_034700685.1 Willowsia buskii | reverse complement strand
GTGATTATTCGTTTATTTTAAGGTACAATGGATTCGGTGAGCTGCAAAAAGTGCAATATCTCACTACAACTAAATTCTATGCATACAAAAAATCCAATTGATGCAATAAATGAAGAACCTTTATAGATACGTATAAATTAATAATGCTGATGCATACACATGCAGATTAACAACCGATAATCTGAGAGAAATACTGTAATTTGGATGGTCGTGAACTTTGTAGAAAAAAGTGCCGCTGCTTTTGTTGATAGACAGCTACTCATTGTTGAACTGCGTGTAGCCCATACTTATCCTAACTGCACATTATATTACAACCAATATCGTCGTTATTGCCTTGTTAACATAATTAACGAGCTATGACCCACGATGGCAATTGCAATATGAATGGTTGTCGTTTCTGAAATTCTCCATACTACTTGCTCATACTTATCCCGATCGCTACTCATTAACATTTTATAGAACTTATTGCACATAGAGCAAGGTAAATTACTTACAAAAACTACGATGACAAATATCAACAAGACGATCTTAAATTGAATTCTCTTTTTCTCATCAGTATTACTGGAACGCTCATTTTCGTGATAAAGTTCATATATTTTTGACATATTATTGCGTTTCTTTTATGTCATTCTATTCCACCTACAATGTCATATTATTATGCATCACGAATAATGAAGTAAAATTTAAAGCTTGGAAGTAAAAATTGGAAAGTTTTTCTCCACAAATGCGTAAAAAGTTGTAATGGGTGCTTAATGATTAAATTAACAACATTAATTTCCCATTAACAAGCTTTTGACAGTAATTAAAAGGAAGTGTTGATTTTTCTCCCTGTTAATTACCCTTTTATGACTTCAAATTCAAAGTTGGAATCTGAACCACTATCACTTCTATTGTGCGGGTAGACTTCACAATGAGACTGGCATTGATAAGATGCATTAGGTAGGTAAAAATGACAGTACTTAATGTGATTCAGTGACATGTAAACCGGTAATGATCGTGCTCATTCATTCACAAGGCATTATATGAAGATGGCTGACAGTGGAATCTTTTCGTCATCTTTAATACTTTATATGAATTATAATGAGACATCTTTTTTTATCGTTGCATTGCACTCTTCACTCACTCAAAACTCATATACCATCGCCATTATCATTCCCTTCTTCGTGCCAAGTAAAAACTAAAAAAACATTAACTTAACGGGAACAATTGTTGAGGCATTTATCTTTTGAACAGTTCTAAGAACAAGAAGTACCTCTTTATTTTACTAAAGGTAGTATACTTCATTCTACATTGTGTCTCTGCTTTCTGTCTTTCTACCTACCTGATTGAAACTCAACTATGTAATCGTAATCAGAAAAACGATTAGTATTACATGATATCATTATGTAATGCAATATTTTTTACAATTAACTGTCTTCAGACGTCGTAATAAGCTAGTAGTAGTAGTATAACGGCTCAATGCTCCATATCGGTTCGTGTTGTTCCTTCTGCCTTTTGTTATGCTGCTTTCATATCTTAACGGAAAATGGTGTAAGTACAAAGGGTCCTTTTACCTATTATAATATATGCCAAAGTACATTCCAAGCATTACAAAGTTTTTTAAGAAAAAAATAATTAAGTAACAATAAATACAAATCACTTATTATCATCATAATTTATTATAAGTTGCTCTTCTAAATTGTCTTGTTAACATATTTTAATTTATAAAAATATCTCTGAACTCGTCAGTCAAGCATTTCATGATGATCCAAAGAAAGGTATTTTTCAATGTAATTTATACATACATGCATAAAATACTAATAAGTCGCACACATGTTTGTGTAGTGTGGATGTCCTGTGTGGTCACTTCATCATCCTGATAGTCTCTGCAGCTATTTTTTAGTTAAACTCGGCGTAACAATTCGAAGTGCAAAAAAATAAGCACCTTCAATTCTTGCATTGCATTTTATGTTATTTCTCCTTCAAAATTATATTATTATTATTTATGACGCGTACTACATCGCATAAACTTACATACGATGATGTTACGCGTGTATTATATAAATTTTATGTTCAAATGATAAATTAGTAAA
This sequence comes from Willowsia buskii, assembly GCA_034700685.1. NCBI lineage: Eukaryota > Metazoa > Arthropoda > Collembola > Entomobryomorpha > Entomobryidae > Willowsia > Willowsia buskii. The sequence continues at coordinate 40,989 of JAQIXW010000161.1, read as the reverse complement.
GTGAGCCTTGTGCTAATTGCCTGCTTTCTTTGACCATCGACCGCTGCTCAAAATCTTGGCAAGACAAATGCATAATAAACCTTAACTCTCAATTCATTCATTCAGACAAAAAAATGAAATCACAAGTGCATTTAGACCCACCATTATTAAATACCTCGCATCTTCTTCCATCTATTCATTAAATAAATATTAATTTTTTTAAATTCACCTCTACCTGTACTATCTATTACATTACATCACAAATTTTGCATGTATAATAATTTCTACTGGAAAGTTTAATTTGGGACAAAACTTGTATTGCACACATGTCATTTACCTTTTGCCGTTCCTTGCTCATTCTAATATGACTCACAACTCACCATTTCCACGAGTAAAATTATACAAAATTTTTATGCTAATATTTTGTAGTTTACTTTCATTTTTTATAACAAAATGCAGAAAAACAGCGTATATAAAACTTCATCACATTACCACCAATAATGTAATCGATTGCACAGCAGAAGCAGTAACGGCAACAGCAAAACTGCACAGCTTGCCAACTAACCGGTACTATCTATTAATCTATCATCTCTCTATCTCGTCTTTTTACAATGATGATTATACTCAAATGATGATGTTGTGTGTGCGCTCTCTGTACTCGGATTGCATTCATTGTTGTTACATCTAACTACTATTTAGTTCGTATTTCACTTGCGTTTTCATCAAGAGTTGCATTCTTATTGTTGCATTTTGCATTTACAAACACCATCATCATCACATTATATCCTATGATTCATAATAATCACAACAAGAAAATAGACAGTTTTTTTCTTCAAAAATGGCAAAATATCAAGTTTCAAAAACAAGAAATACAGTATGCAGTTGCTACAATATGCAAGACACTTCTTCATGAATGAATGGACGAATGAATGAATGAAACAGAATGCAAGAAATTGAGTATAAAAAAGATACAAAGATGATTAGAATGCAATAAAACCACATAAAAAGATTGTATTTTACGTCATGTCTGCAACACTTTGAAATAAGACTTCAACAGCTTTAAAATCATATTATGTAGAGCGGTGCCACCATAATTTATAACTTCTGAGCATCGTAACCTATGATGATCGTATTAAATGAATGCGCCATCATTGTTTGATCATGTCTGCAGAAGTGTGTATAATAATAGTCTTATTGCATGTTATCTTTGGCCCAGAAGAGAATGCATTCAAAGACAACGACCTAGAAGTTGAGGATGAAAATATGACATTTATTATTATTATTGTTATTTGCCTTAGTAAAATTATGTACTTACCTACCTAAAGTTGATGAGGAAGAATGAAAGGAGATGAGAGAGGCATGCAGGTAGGTAGGTGTTTGGTTAAGGAAATGTAACAAGACTAATAACATATGACGCCTTGCTTTTGTGGTAAGATGACACCTGCTAAGTACAAAACGCCTGTGGTGTCCGTATTAAATGAAATGAAACTCAATAGAAAAAGAAAGCAGTAGAGCAACCAATCCGGTAAAAGAAAATACAAGTGATGCGACTTTGAAAATAATTGTGTTTGCATTGCTGATAAAATCATCCGATACAAATCCCGTATGAATGATAAATACCTACGTATCAAACAATGCGTAATCTTTCCCAAAACGCCATGCAACTTTATCTTTCATAGCCATTATACGTTCATCAAACTGAATTTTTTGGATAGATGATAGATTAAACGGAATCAGAGATAACTTTTTTCACTCCTATGAATTTTTCTCTTCGACTTCCATTGTTGTTCTCAGTTTCTCACCAGCTCACCTCTCTCTCTCATTATTTTTTTATTAATTAGCGAAATTGGGTAGGTAGCAGAACCAGAACCTATACACTGTTGAGATTTACAGAGCGTTGGTGTTGAACACATTGGGTGAAGTGTTTTCTGGTGTCTTCTCTTTTCTGTCTTCTATACATATAATAATGACTAATGATAAATGTTGAAGATTTGAACTTTTGAAGACACATTTCATGTATTGATCATCAACAAAGATTGACGATGCATCATGCATGATGCTTCATGATGCATCTCTACCAAAAAAGATCTATATCTATTCGTCTATCTTGCTGCTCTACACTGTTGTTACTTTTTATGTGATAATGAAAAATAATACTTGGTTGGTATTGCATCCATGTATGTTTGTAACAATGTAACTTTCCTTTTTACTTTGTTTTACACAAAAAACTAAAATACTGCCACTATTTCGAGAGAAGAAGCTATCAAGTGTAAGATTAAATATTATTATTATCGAATATTATTGCCATTTTGGTGCGTTGTTGATGCATGTTGTCTGTCTACCTGTCTACACCTCTTCTCGAAAAGATCGTCAGAGAACTCCATCAATATTCACAATGATTATACGCGTTATTTAGAAACATGATTTTCAAAAAGTGCATTTGTATGTACTTATTTTGTGTGTATTATTATTAGTACTTATTTTTGTTGACTCGCATTGTAACCTTCATGTACATAAAACTGTTCAGGTAAAAAAATAATACGAAGGAAATAATCCCCAAAAAGAAGTGGCATTTTTTCCACCAACTTTCCTCTTGCGATTACCTCCTTGCTCTATATTCATATTATGTATGTCCGTTCTTGTGCTAACGTCCTAATCCTGTCTGTCATCAAATCGATTGCCAAGAATTCACACAAAAATATAGGTATTTTGCCATGATAAGACATGCGTGAGCTCGTGAGTACTAAATTATGAAGGTTCTTTGAAGCTGGGAGCATCCATCTACAATGTCGTCCATAATTAAATATAAAGATGCCAGTAACCGTTGTTGGCAATAACGGACTGTAGTTATTAAAGTTACCCATCACTCACTCTCCATCATATCACATTTAGATTAGATGATTTGATAAAGGTGCTAATCTGTAAAGTTGAAGCTATAAAAATGTTTGTTTAATAGGGGCCAAGATTACATCTGAAACCAAATATTTTCAAATGATTTGCGCAAGACTCTGTAGAATTACCTATGCAAGAATTTTCAAAGATATGTACAGCACAGTTTCACAGCACCTATTTCATTTCGATATTTTTCTTCTGCTTTTTTAAACTTGGTATACGTTAGAAGCACGATACTTTAAAACTTGGTGATATTTTGGCAACCTATTTCCTTTAACCCTTTAGCTATACTCTCGCTATCACTGCGCAGTGATTCCATTATATTCCATCATTTTCGCGTTAGGTGGTCCACTAACTTGCTTCACCACCCTCATAAAACCCTTATATTGCTATTTTATACACACTCAGTCAGTAGACGTTTAGCATTACATATATAGTATTTACTTACATAAAATTGGTACTACGTAGGTAAGTTATAGATGCTAACTTTTAAAAAACACCCAACAACCTCATTTCCTATTAATATTAAAAATGGTTATTAAAAGGTTAAACTTTTTTTTAATAATAATCTAGAGTTTGGAGATGCCAAGTACCTACTAAAGGATAAGCTAACAATGGTTTAAACATATATGCACTATTTACAAATACTAGATAATATGCGGAAAACGGAGCAAGCTGAAGTTAAAATTTGTATTAGCAATACTTAACATAATTTTGTGATTAAGTATCGTCGTTGCCCTAATTAATCTCGCTTGTCACCTTTAATTATTGTGCAAAATGTCAAATGAGTCACTTTGTCTAAAACTTTATTCATAAAAGTTTTTATTCATAAACATTGAAATCTAACGTTGCGTAACTTTACGAAAGCATCATTTTGTTATGTGCGTGATCGTAACACTAACAGAAGTTGAAAGACTTCGATCAAGTTGAAGATTAGAATTTGCTTAGTTATTTAACATTACTTTTCATTTCTAATTTTGGCCGTTTTATTATTATTAAATTAAAGATAGATTAGATTTATTTCTTTTTAACTTACTAAGTGGCGTTCCTTGAAAGTATTATATCACCAGAAATCACGCGATTTGGAGGTTTAGGGGCATTATGTAGTCTACAAAAAATTATATTAATCATAAACTTAATTCAACCTGTTGTATGCTGTTTTGAAACACTAAAACCTTTCTATAATTTTAGTATGGTATATGATCTTGTGGCATGACAGGTTTAAAACAAAACAAGCGCAGCAAATGAGAACAAAGCACACTTGCCTGAAGCTTTTTTCTAGTGTGAAAATGAAATCAAAATTGAAAAAAATGCATAAAAATTTTGAGCAATCGGAATGACAAAAAAGCACGTGGTTTGTCCGTCCCTGGGATTAAGCATATATTTCATGCTGTGCACGAAATTGGCGAGTTGTCACTTGAAAATAGGCGTTTTGTCATAGTCATCATCACATCGTATTAAAGCCATGTCAAGGTAGTGGTGGGAGTGAATGTGTGTATTGCTAAATCCAGAACTTGCAATAAAAACTTGTACATTATTTATTAGAACAGCAAAACGCATTTTAAAGCTGGTTTTGTTCGTATTAATAGATATGGTATAAACGAACCTCGTATTTATTGTTCCATTTTTTGCATGAAAACAATCAAAATAATAGAAACACAGACCAAGATGAAGTCAGCGAAAATGTAACCCACACTCGAAGGAATAATATATGGTGATATTAATGATTATGAGGAAATGCAAACCAAAAACCTCAGCAAGCGTTGTGTATCTCGATATTGGGTTACTTTTGTTCATTATGATTATAATAACTGCCTACGCGATAGGATTGCCTTGTAAAACAAAAAGTCAACGATAGATAAAGATCAAAATAATGAAAACGACAGTTTTTTCTGTTTTCATTGAAACTAATGCATAAATTTCGACAATCACAATCTCGCAGAGGGTGGCTGTGTGCATCTATTTTTACAACCGCAATTCTACCACCATTTCTCACGGAGATATGATTTTACGAAAACTACAAACTCATTGAATCTTAGATATATTATTTCATGTTCAATTCAACTTTGTCGTTATAAAATATTTTCTAGGAAGAAAGATATGTAATCTAAAACTACTAAAGTCAAAGGTAAGATAGGAATTGCTGGTTGGCAAGCTAGTATAATCAATGCAATGATCGAATGGTGCAGTCTTTCTTGCATTCCCTTCATTTGTGACAGTTGGAGTTACAAAAAGAAATTTTGTATTCATTTTTGAATTCTTTGTGTCTACAACCCACTCCCGTGGTTGTGAATTGCGCATATATTCATTTTTCTGCAAAAAATATCTTACTCCTTTTCATAAAGATACATGAGCATTGCATTGCAAACATTAGATTTTTTTGTCGTTACAACCACACTAGCATAATATGAGTAGCACATATTTGATGATTTGTTTGAGGTATTTTCCCTCGTTCTTGGTCTCACTCTGAAAAAGTCAACAACGGCAGTAAAGACGTAATGACCTTGAAAACATCACTAACTTGTTCATTAATAGGCAGTTACAGAAGAAGTTGTGGGGACCTACCTGACACTTCAATTACTTGTTCCTTTTGCTATTATGTAGTAGCTTATAGGTATGCCATTGAACTGATGTGATGCCCGTTGGTTGCAGGCACCAATCTTATCCCAGACACGGCATCAACAGCTTTTTTTTATTAATACGCAACAATTACCACCACATGGGCAATTTTACCAACTAGCTCACCAAGAAAGGTAGTGAGCATATGCCAGCTACATTTTTACACTTTATCCTTTATTTTCCAAGCAGTTTTCTTTGTTCAGTTGGTTCAGCCCTCACATCATTGTAAAAGATGCCGCTGCTGCTGGCATGTTTGTGTAGTAAAGGCTACAGGCAGAAATATTCCGTGGAACTTGTAATTCATCTATAAATTTCCTACTTATAACAAAGACAGCTTTCATTTCAGATGGTGTACTTCTTTATTGTGTTTATTCTATATTCTGAGTAATCTCTAATGAAGGAAAAGATGGGACATGAATGGCTACCACTTTATTATTACCACACTGCAATAACCATAAATACTCTCCTCAACTTAAACATTTTGCTTTTCTACTTATTACCTAATCTTCTATAAAGGAGTCAGTCACAGGCTCCAATTACAATCAGGACTCATAGTCAAAAAGCCAAAATGAGATATTTTCAGTCATCCGTGATTTCTCTAAAGAATGACTTTTTTCCTATTTCTTAAAAGTGTTAGTTGTATTGAATCAGACAGACTGGCCGGACGTTGTTGTTGATGATTATCTAAATCCTAAAAAAGGTCTAGGTAAAACGAGTAACAAAAAATATTACTGCGCTTCATTTAATTCTATATGACATGATGCGATAGTGCCTTTTCTGCCTGGGCTTAATATAACCTAGCACAATAGCTATATCCTGCTCATTAACATTTACTGTACCCTCCCGTCCTCTCATCTTGCCGTTTCTACTGATGACAAAATGCCATTAATTTTTCCAAGTCCTTTTTTGCCTTTTAAAGCCCAACTTCTCTGGACAAAAATATCTACAAGAAACTACTTGTTCTCTCCTTTTACCGTCACGCTACAAAATGTCTATTCTCCCAAATGAATAATCTTTTTTAAACACAAAGTATTTCTTTGATTATTTCCCCAAGAAAAAATCTCGTTTACGAATTGTTACGTTTTTGCTGTTTTGTCCTGTTTGTTTGACAAGAGGGACGGGATGGGATGCGATATTGTGGTAATAATTATTATTACATGCAAAATGCGTTAAACATAAAACCTTCATCCGGTCATAAAGTCATCACATCACCAAAATCAGCACCAACTACATAGTACCACAGAGATTACTTTTTTTTCTCAAGATGAAGCCAGTAAATTGATGACCACTCCCGTCCGATGAATGCCTTTGTGATATAATAGAGATAAAGAATACAAACATTGTTTTTTACTTTCTTACCCAGAAAATCTAACCCATGTGCTTACCGCTACCGTACACAAGTTATGATGCCTGAAAGCATCAATGTTGATAAAAAAGATTCCTATATGCACTTGACATTTTTTACCCTTAAAGAATGTTGAATTGGGTAAATAAATACACATACACATGTGTGGACATGATGTAAAAAATTTACAATGGTAGCGTCTTTACCTTTTACAACATTTCTATAGCTTTATTATACCCACACGACAAGTGGAATCCATTCTCTTTACCTAACTAGAGATTCATGATAATTTGCATGATTACAATTACCATGATATGACATGAGGATAATGATGAGATATTTATTTAGAGTATTTGTCGATGTGACTTTTAACATGTTACCATTATTGTTAGTCAGCCATTATTTGAGTTTTTTGCATTCGATGTTCATTAATCTATTTACCCAAAAGAATCACTTGATTTTTCGACATGCAAAAATTTCAAGGTAGAGAATGTGTGTAGCCCTAAATGCCAATATAATGATGAGACGACACAAATTTTACTGTCTCTCTCTTCTTACTTGTCTGTACACACACAATAACGCGTAAAAATAAAAGTGTTTTAAAAGGTCCTCCTGTCCAAATAATAATATAACAACGCATGTGTTTAAATGTGAGAAGCTATATAGTTTTTATATAAAACTGACCATCCATATATTCATTCACGTGTTACTCCATTTTATCCATTCCTCCTGCTGCGGGTTCTCCTCCTCATGTCGTAAAATATTGCCTTAAGAAAACAAATCTTAGTCAACACGTCACACTTGAGTTTTCTTGTTACTTAAACGCTATTATTATTCCCCATTTTGATGCCTACTTTAGTCAATAATAGTCAACGGCACAGCATTAACATTTTTAGCATTGGTTCTGATTTGTAAAAAAAAATTTAGACAACACCCAAAAAATCCACAGAATAGTCAGCCACACAATTCAGACAAGTCGCAAGAAGAATAAGGCGATAGAAGTATAAGAGAAGAAATAACGAGCAGATATACATTTGAGAGTTAGAGGGCAAAATTAGGTATGAAGTTTTGGTAGAAAAAATGACACTGCATCAATGAATGCATTTATTCAATAAGGAGTTAAATTGCAATGGTCAACAAATTAGTTGTGTAGGTATGTAGGTGGTTGGTGGCCCCTTTGATGGTGCTAGAAAATAAGCAAACGTTTTTGGTAAATTCCTGAACATCTTCTATTTCAAAGAGTTGACTGCTGGTACGATGAGGCTATGAGACACTTTCATGCTAGATAATGTAGCTATTATATGGCAGTTGATTTTGAAAGATTTTTGTAACAGTGGTGTTTCACAAGGCAATATTCTTTGTGGCAATGGGATAAAACACTTCTTGGAAATCATACTATGAAATCGGTATAGTCCTTTAGTCTAATATGTGGACGGAGAAATCGTTACATGTTTTGTGTGACATGGCCCTGAAGCGTCTTGTATTATTGTGGCTTGGTCGTGATGCGAAGTTTTGTTGTGTGGTGAATATAGTAGTAGTACCGTTCTTTCTTGAATATATTCGTCATTCGTGTCCGTAGGTTCTGCTCTAGAGATGTGTGGAGTAATTGAGTAATATCTAAAATGCATGGTAATATTGTGTAAAAACGAATGATTCGTATTTGGGAGTGTTATGGATAAAATAAGATCAAAATTAGCTGCCGGTTTGCGTCTGTTTTATACTAATATTTACTGCTAGTGGCTGTATTACATTTGCGTATGTGTGAGCATAATATTGTGTCAGGTAAACAAAGAGCTGATACAGACAAGTGTAGAATATGATGCTTGTAATTTTATCAATAGGTATACTATTCTCAATTCTGTATGTAAGTATTTTATATCAAGAGGCAATAAGTTTAGAAGGCTTAATGAATGATGAACCTCCGCCTTGACATCTTCAAGGTGTAAACGACTATGCCTACCTACATGCCTTTGTCTTTAGTAACTATGCTTTGAATTTATATGCAAATGCGAAGAGAACACTCCAATTTTTAAGTTGAGACTATTGAGGAGGTAGTTTTGATAATGCTGATGGTGAATAACACGGATGACGAATAGGGAAATTGGGCATCGTGATACGAGCTAAGGTGCAATATTCAAGGTCAGAAATGTCCTGAAATTGTGTTCACTTGCACATTTTATTCATAACTGTAATCGATTACTATCAATGCAACAAATGGATGCACAAAATAATGAGAATTTGTTACATCCTGCGTGTCACTGGAAGATTTTCTTGGTTAAAATTTAAGTGGTTTGCCTTTTTTGTTTTGTGTAACTCATGCACTTGAAATAAAAAATGCACTTTCATTTTCGTCTTTGTTCGCTGCTCTCTACTTGTTCGTAGAATCGATGAAGTAATAGTGCCACAATAAATACAGTTGCATAAACAAACAATTAAAATGAAATTGCATGGTGGTACGTAAAGTTGATCTACTGGCGTTTGTTCTACAACAATGTTCCTTGAAGAAGCGAGGTCCTGTTTGCCGCTGAGTTACGCATTGTATGGCTATTTACATGCAATGAATATTTTGATATGCAAATAAATAAATTAAAGTATTGTTTCATGTAATCATGGGGTGCAGTAACAATACAATAATGCAAGTTAGACCCGTTTACACATTTCAACTTTTGTTTTGAAGTGCGTGTACCACCACTATCATTGGTAGTTATCATCAATATTCAAATCATCCAAATGACAATAAAAATTACTATCATTTTTGAGTTTTTTACAACAATCAAATCCTTTCTGAACTGGTAATAAAACTATCAACATAGTTGCTTGAATTTGCTCTTTTGCTTTGGGAGATTATATCATACCGAACCGATTGGCCAACAATTATTGGATCTCATCATTTCTGACTTAATTGTGTGAATACCTAAATTTTTATAGATGAGTGATTCATTGTTTGCCAAAGTTTCAGTATGATGTAATATACAACAATTATAGAAGAAATAGGTTTAGTGTAGTAGTTCATTATGGGCACTGCTTTGTGAACCTGTAGGTTAAGTTTGCTTAATGGGAGAATCAAGAAATGTTTGTTAAAAACATGCCCATATTTTCACTTGAACGAACATAAATGAATGTTATTTATTACGTATTATATAGTAATTCTCGAGCTGTTGAATTAGGGCTTGAAGCTGCTGTCCTGGAAGAAAGTAGAGGTGTCAGCGTCCCTTCTATGCATATTTAGCAAAACAATATCAACACGACATAGTTAACGTTTTTTAAAAATTATAGTTACTTTTAGAGCAGTTGGAAATTTTCAATGGACATAAATGAAGTTTATATTTGTATTACTTCTACTTCATTTACTCATGACTTTGAGACAGGAAGTTTGGAACTTTTGTTGTTGTATGTATTTACCCTCCCTAAAATGACTTTTTATTTTCAGCGGCATTGGTCCATAAACGTTTCCTGGAAGAACTTTGCATTTAAAATCCCTTTGAAAGCCGGTTTTATTTTACAAGGAGAAAAACGTTTTAGAAATATTGCCCCTTCATGTAAAATATCATATGTCACACGTCGCAGAATCCTCAACCAACGTCAAATCTCTCTGGTGTGGTCAGTGATACGTAAACTGTTTGTGCATCTACGTATGTTGCTCTACGTTACATATTTAAAGCGTACAAATGTATTGCTAGAAAGCAACTTTTCTTGATATACTACATGAATGTTGCTGATCCATTTCGTGAATCCTCCTTCAATCCACCTTTTCCCTTTCTTTATCGTCATTTTTTACTACCAAGAATTCAGCATTTAACGTGAGGGCATCTTCAGAACAAAGACTTTAGCTAGCAGCGGTACCTTTCGTTTCTTTCTTGGGAACAGAAGAGTGCGTGGAAATTAGAAAGAAACTACTGAAACCTGTAGGTATGTATGCATGTCACACAAAGGGAAAAAATGAACCACAGAAAACAATAACAATTACAGCAACCACGAATGGATAAAAGGATGTTTCAATGTTTCATCATGTAAAAATTCAATTCTGATAAAATATATTGTGTGAGGGCGTCTTCTGGAAAGCGATGTAGAAGGGAAGATATTATATGTGACTCATTCTATTGTTTTCATAGAATAATTGCCTGTTTCACTTGTGAGAATTCAAAGAAAGGTATTTTCATTAGTACGTGAAGCGTAAATAAAGTATCTTCAGGGAAAAGCGTAGCAGCAGACAAAACTGAAACATGTTGCATGTACGTTTTTAAGCTAGCCCTGGGAAGTATTTTTGGTTTGCGCATATTGTGCTGTTATATGCACAAGTATGACAAAAATGTTCTCAAAAACATTTTTTGATCTGCTTCTCCTGACCCGACCATGATATTAGCAAGATTGGCGAGCTCATATAAAAATCAATGTTCAATCAACACCATCACACTATGATTCTATGCCATTCGTAAGTCAATACAACTGCTCAATTGGGTTGCGTAACAAGGAGTGAAGTCGTTGTCTTGTCGTTTTTCTATTCCTTTCATTATTACGTCATTTTGAGTTTGATAGGTGATGACAGCCAAGCTGGTTGATATGTGCTACTACTCTCTGGCTTTGTATACTTCATTCAGCTCCCGTTAACAATGTAAAAAATGCATTTTACAAACAAAAACCATCACTACTAGTCAGTGTTACGTTTACGAGTTTATGCGCAGGCCGAAAAGACGTCCTTGCATCTACTTAGCTTCTTTTTGCTCCGATATTCTAGAAAGGATGTAGTCATTACTAAGGCTCGGAAGTTCATGACATAAATGTCCTAAAAATATGTATGACAATATGACATCGAAACAGGCAAAATATGACATGAAATATGACATTTTATTTTCGAATTTTTAGCCATATTTTGATATTTTTGGGGCTCTATTGGCCTAAAAATCACTAATTCTAGAACATTTTAAATTTTGAGCAGGCTTTTGGTCTAAAGGTATTAAATGTTCTTTTAAAATTCCATACAAATTCTAGAATTTTTGTGCAAATGCACCTGTCAAAACCCAATCAGACCAAAGTTTGACGCCTTTAATGCATTTAAGAATTTTTCTCCAGAACTCCCAAACCCTTAAAAAAAATTTTAGCCCAAAAAATCAGGTTTTTGTTACACTTAATTTCAAATTTTTAACAAAATTTCAATTTTATGACAATATGACACAAAAATGGTCAAAATATGACGTGTCATATGACATATGACACAAAACGTAAAAATATGACATTTTATGACATTTAACATTGGCTTATTTGAATCACAAGGATGTGATTCGGACACATCCGGAAGCTTAAAGGCGTATCTTGTAAGATAAAAAACATGACTTGTCATAAACTTCCGTGCCTTAGTCATTACATAAGATGCATGTGCATTTTGTCTTTGAAGCAAAAAAATAGACTAAGATCTTGAAGCTTGGAATGTTATGTAAACTTTGCTTCACTCATTCATCATCACCCTCAAAACAGAACGATTCATTTGATTTAAAACAAAGTACGCTTTGTCTTCTGTTATTGCATTTGAGCTCAACTTTTATTTAGAGATGGATGGAGACAACTAGCACAGTACGCTTGTTATAAGCCCAGAGATCTTTCCTTTTTTTCTACCAAACTGCAACTACTGCTTTTTGTTGATGTAAATAAGAAGTGAAGGCTGCCAAATATGCAGCTGAGTCAAGAAGAGACAAAAAATAAATCATTCATTCATCATCGACATAGTTAATAATATCGATTGACGGTTCTTACATGTGGAATTTTTTTTGCGTGTAATTTTAGCTGCATTTATCTTAAATATCCCTGAAAAAAGCCCATCCTGTAAACTTCTTGTTGTTTGTGGTATAGTACGTGTTACTGCCTACTGCAGAATGAAATGCATCTGCAACTGCATTCTGTCTAAGAATTTTTTCCAATCATGTGTATAATGTTCAAGTAAAGTTATATTTATACTAGTATCGCCTCGTGTCAGATTCTTGTTTTTTGCTTGTTGACAGCAATAAGACGAAACAACGAAATGGTTGTTGCAAAGAAAGAAGGAAAGATAATACAAAGTGCAATAATGTCGTATTGTTGAAAATTGCAGATTTGATGATTATGCATGCTATCTTGAACGAGATGTGTTGTTTTTATTACCTGCATACTTGCATCTGCTATTGAAAGCCTCAAATTGCAATGCAAAAATAAGGTGCGTAGGTATTTGTGCTCTTTGGTAGACTGGCACGTTTGTTGTCTTTGTCGATTAAATAGAAAGCTATTATTAGCTTAACCAAAAGGAGGCAGTGTGGCACTACCACGAACATTATTTGCTCAGCTATTTTTATATAACAGTGGCAAAGCTACTACCTAAAGCCAAATTACATTGACCAAAAATAATAAATCTTGATTCTTTATTTTTTTCAATACAACAAAGTAAAAAGCCCTCTTTGTACTTTTTGTGTACTCATGATACCATGATCTATTCAGATCTTTGAAGATAGAGATGATGTCGATTATTTTTTTAGAAGAGTCACAGGAGTGCCGTTGTATTCCACTCTATGGCTGTTTTTGATGCAGCCATTCACTTTGTGCAAAATGGGAAGTGGAGTGAGGTAATATCGATATCTATTATTGGTAATAATGAATTTAGTACTTTAACTATCTTTCGTTAAGAGGGACAACAAACTACTTTGTTGGTTTTTTTTGTCTCTATAAATGAAAAGTGTGTATTATTTTAGTGAGCAAAATCAATGCAATATTGTTACAACCTATTTCGAAAATGCTTTTAAGAGTACTCTTATCCCATTTTTCATTGTTTCACGTCTTCTCGGGCTATTTGTGCATGATAATGTACATGTGCTATTTATGAGTGCAAGTCCATATTTATTTTACTCTGCATCTTTCTACTTTATTTAACCTAATTGAATTGCAACAACGATAATGATAAATGGTGGAGGTGGTGGTGGTGGTGACGATGATGATATGATGACCACCATTAACAGTTTCAGCACACGCCTGTGTTTGTATTTTCAACCAGTTGCTTTGCCTGCGGTTGCTACTTTACTGACTTGCTGACAAAAGGACAAAAATTCAATTGATGGTGCAGAAGGCGCAGTGTCGTCAATTATTAGTTCAACCTTTACGGTTTCAATGTACTCGGTAGATTATTGATAGAACACAATATGCCACCACTCTGGCGAATAATATTACCTATCTGTAAATTATTGCAACGATAAAACCTAATGATTAGTTATTGTAATGGTAATGTAGCTAATTGCAATCACGACACGATCTGAATGACTACCAACTGCTACTAGCGAACAAGTAGACATTTCTGTGTGTACTTGGTACTGATGATGGCATGCAGTTTGTTTATGCCTGTAACAATGGCTCAATATTTGCTTATGTAGCGTTAATAGATGTACTATGCAACATTAAAACCAAATGCAATATTGCTGAAATGCATTTTCTTCTTATTACATCAATTAACGCAAAAGTTTAATCAGCATAAACTATAGATTAATTGCAATCAAATGGAACCTACAGAGAAGAAAATATATAAAAATCCTGCATAAAAAGCTTGTTTTACTGTTTTAATGCTAGAGATTGAAAGGATATCTGGTAGTAATTTACATGTAGTCCGATTACTGGTCACGATGATACCGTGTCATGAGTGTAATAGTGATCTCTGATAATCCTGCATTGTTTCGTGGTTTTTTTTGCAGAAAAATTTATATGAATATGTTTTATTAAAAGAGTCTAGTGTGTATATAGTTGTATTATGTGTTCAAGCGCACACAACTATATATTTTATGAGACTTCCTTGTTGTTTCACAGTCTCCAAACAAATTCTAATTGTTCATTTATTTGATTTGACGGGGAAAACAGATGTACAAAGTTTATACATATCTATATTCATATCATTTATACAAAATATTTCATGACGAACCAAAGGAAAAATTACGAGTATATACACGACTGATTAGATCAGCGATAATGATTAAAAGATGAAACCTATAGAACCATCATGAATCCGGCTGACGTGGTTTCAAAATAGCAGGAAGAGGAAAGAAAGGGTTGTTTGTTGCAAAAAGGTAAAACGTAAAAAAATGAGGCTCCAGCGGCAGAACAATAAAATGAGGGATGTATTTATGTACACTGAAAAGCCATGTTCTGATGATTGTTTCTTATGGCCCGGCATAAATGCAAAATATAAAGCTCAGTCTGTTCTGTTTTCTGGATGTTTCCACTATCTAGTGTTCATGACATCATTAGCCAGATGCCATTTCACCATTTTCCATACTATGGACTAACATTTCGGTTTCCATATTTGGATAGTTAAGAAAAATTTCGATGGTGGGGAGACACATGGTTTAACAAGCAAGCGTTTTATGTACAAATGTAGATGCTCTCTCTGTTGTTCTCCACGAGATCGTAGGAATGTAATCTGCCGAGTTAATCTTCTTGTATTACATGAACAGAGTACCATAGGTAGTTGTAGCATCATTGCATCAAAAGTATGAATTACATTTGACAATGCGAACGTAAACCCTCCTGCGTTTTTGTGCTATTTCTCCGGACTTAACAACAACCTGTAATTTAGCAACAATGCATGTCCCATTGTTGATGCTATTGGTAAACAATAAAATCTACAACAACAGAAGCTACTACACTACATCTCCCATGTATTTTCTATCAGGTATCCTAAATCTGAATAATGCTTTTAAAATGATGAAAAATTCCAAATCCAGGACACAGACACAACCCTAACTATAGCTCTGTGATATGATCTGCTGCGTCTTTTTCCAAATTGCATATTGTATGATGGAGCAAAACAGTAATAAAAAATTCCACGTCTGTCTCTCGACAGAAGTTGTAGTCGTTAACATTACATGTACCTATATGGGATATATAAATGTAGTAAAAATTAGTGAAGTAAGAGAATAAACATTTTCGATACTCCTCCTTTTCCATGCGTAAAATTATTCCAATTTGAAAGACAAAAGGAAAATCCCTGATTACTATTTTCTTTCCAGTTCAAAGGAAAGTATATAAAAGCTGCAACTAAAACTATTGGCACTTTACTTGAAATACATGAATTGACATTCAGTTTACAGTAATTTTTAAGTAAGATCGATCGACCAACCTTCTACAACCAATTAATATTCAAAGTATCATCCGTAGTTCCATCATAAAACCTAATTTTGGAGGCTTTTACTTCATCAGCGCTCTCCTCATAAATGATTTTTTGTGCTTTGTCCTCCTCACCTGACGGTTTTAGCATTCTATTGCAGTCCAAATGTATGTTCATGTTGAAAATTCAGAATGCTATAATATAATTTGAGCATTAATGAGATCTCGAATTGCGTTTGTCGCTGTTATCATAAATTATGATCCTGGGTGAGAGTGGAAAGTCAAAAGGTAAAATTATTTTTTCTTGATAATAGCGGTGTCAACAATGGCGTCTACATAAGTTGGATTGGAACAATATGTAATAAGAATAAGGTTCTCTGGACGTCGAGTCGTTATCAACTTCCTAAATTGAGCATTCATACTGTAACTTAAGAATGTAGGCACAAAGATACAATGATTTTGGAATGGAAGGTCAGATAGAAAAGATTGATTTGATTTTCCACTCTTTTATTTGCCGAACTTGAAAAGGTTAATACTAAAAATGTATACAAGCTTGGCTTGGAAAATTAGACGAGTCATTTAATAGTCTACGTACACAATTAATTGCACACAATAATGACCCATGTGGGTATGCAATAAAGTTTTTTCCGAATTGCTCTGCAACGTTCAGTACAATACATATACATATGACCCAAAGAAGCTTGAAAAAGTCATCAAGTCATCATCATTTTCATCATAATGAAAAATGATTGGATTTCTTACGAGATGAGCCGTAAGTATAAATATACAGTGGAAGTCAACCTTCCGTGCATCCGTTTAATCTAATATTGCCTCAAGAACAAAAATTCGTAAAGATACAATCGGAATACTATGGAACATTGCAAATGGACTTCCACATAATTTATTATTTAGCTTGTAATAGGACTTCCATTCCAACATTTAGAGATCAGGGCGAAAAATTGAGATAAATAACAAAAGGAGTGTAATGAATGGAGATTGTAAGAGTCACATTTGATTTTGTTTCTTGGTATAAAATTGCCAAAATGGGCGTTTTATGTTTTACGTTTACATCTTTGTTCATAGAGTTGTTGTGGTGGTGGCGTTGTCGCGTTGATTTAAACGAAATGGTCAACTGATCAATAAAAGGATAGCTCTCCTGCTGCAAAGGTTAAGGCAATGCGTACCTCTGGTCTGGCCGCTCAAGTCAACAAGAGAAATGATTAAATTGAAATTGAGTGCACATGAATAGGAGTGGAGTAACCTAGCTTGAAATCTTCATAATGTCTTCCGCGTCAATAATTATATCGATTGAATGAAAATCAGTGAGCAAGTCAAGTACCCTTCCGTACTGACCACTGCACTGGACTCAAATATGGACATGAGTCATCATGAATATAATAGGCGATGTCGTACCTTCCTATTCATCACTCACAATCAAATCTTTGACGCAATGGTGCATTCTACTGATTCAATTGAAATTGAAACGTATCCGTCAAAGTAATTTTCTTGTCAAGAATGGCTATTGGAAAATGACAATATAATTTTATGCTAACTGGCTGTCAACGGAAGCTGAAATTGATATTTTACACCATGTTTTGTGGCGTGGGTAGGCACCCGCTTTGAAATCTGTGTTGTTCCACCTATATAAACCATAAAACTTGTCACATATGTACAATAATATGGGCATCCTTAACTACTTTTAAAAAATATCCTGCGTTGCGCCATTGACAGTTCATAAAATAATTATTTATACTGATTGATTGATCAAAGTGCTGATTGTATAAAAATCGGCATGAAAAAGATGGCATGACGGCATTCAAAGTTTTGAAGAAAAAAATGTCTTCTCGGTCTTGACGAGTTTCATATACTTCAACAACAGATAACCGAACGTGCAATGCATCTTAATCTTAATGACAGACAATAATGGCCAACTACAAAATGATATTGTTCGCTTCGTATGGACCAGCGTCAAAATGCATTTTCTTGTAATGAGTCTTGCTGCGCCACTATTATACCAACTCCCAAGACAAAGTTGCATTATGCACTTCACTGCAGCGTGTCAACATTAAAATCTCATGAGTGGTCATCGTCATAATGACTTGCTCTTGTTTACATTGGGTATCGTCACACAAAATCATAATAATATTATATCATACAACGCTGATGTCACTTGTGCAAGTTTGGGTAAAAAAGCGTGAATATGGCGATTACTTACCACCAACTAGCAACTACCATAAATGGAACTCGGCGATGTAAGTTATTGCATTATAATAAGAGCACACACCTAAAACATTATGGCATTTTTCATTACACAAAAAAATGTGCTGCAATTCCTATAGTTCTTGTTTTTTCTATGAAAAATCCCCAAAAAAAAGGATACTTGCATCTCGCTTTGAATTAAAGAACGAGAATCAAATCAGGACAATGCATAAATCAGAAGAAAGTGACAAAAAGTAAATAGCAAAGGTTTGCCTTTTGTGAGGTTATGAATAGTCTAACATAATTTGTAATAACAAAGATCTGAAACGCAACACAATATGTGCAAAACACAAACAATTGAGTATGTGCATGTAGATTAATTTTACTTTCAATTCAATATGGGCATAATGCGCAGCGATAAAAGAAAAAAAATGTTATTAAAGGTATTGGTACTTCATGGATAGTTTGGTTAGGCATTTTTTCTATCAATATAATCAACCAAGTACAAAAGATGCGTTTACACATCGGAAGAACATAACACTTGCGATTCTTGCCGTGGACCAAAACGAACGCTGTTCATGCAGATAACATGAAAACAGGTTGTTATTGTTTACTGTTTAAAGGAGCGAAAAAGACAAGTAACTTAACTATAACATGCCAACCATATAAATTGCATTTACATTACATTTGCACTCGTACTACTGCTTCAAATTGTGTCTTCATTGCAGAATGCGAGAAGTGCGAAGAAAGAAGATTTCGAAGAAAACAAATGACTGAATAGCCATCGCCATTCAAATAAAAACTATAGAGCATTATAGATCGAGATCGACACACTTTCAGATTCCTTCCTTTGTTTGTGTTTGAGCTTGTCTCCTTCGTCTATTCATTTAAATAAAAATATATTTATGATAATCTCCATATTTCCCTCTGCTAAGTATTGTTATGTTACCGTTGCGTGCGGACAACAATGGTGATGTGATGCTGTGTGCTATTATAATGGGCAGTTGATCACATTTTTATTAAATATGCAATTCTGAATTTAACGATGACCAGCAAAATGCAAATGCGAGAAGCACGCACAAACGCAACAAAAAGTAGTGCAAAATGAATAATGTACTGTGTCATAATAATATGTATGCCAAATATATGCCAAATGCGTAAGAAAATAATATGTCACTGTTCACTTTTATTTCTCGCTTCCTTTCCAAACTCAAAATGAGAATGAAGAAGCGTCTTGCTTTTAATTAGGTCAATCAATTATAACATCGTCACAATTCTGTGTGCATCGACAGAAACTGCTTCTGACTATGGCTTCTTACCGTCAATCAGAGAATACTTAAGTTACAAATTGTATTTGCTTGTTTCTGTATCATTTAATAATGCTTTCGCAGTATTTGCCTCTATCGAAATATCGAAAAGAAATTAATAACATTATAGCAGGAGGAAGATGCAGATAGGTCTACTTAATTCACCATTTGATTACTGTTTTCAGTTTCGTATACAACTTATTGCCACACAATTTTATCTAAAAATTCAACAAATATTTAATATTGCAATTCAATTTTCGATCAAATTTTCATGCTTCATGAATAAACAGTAACTGTTCCTCTTAACAGAGTAATAGCTCCCACCAAGTGCAAAAAATGCAGCATCTTCCGTGTAAAAATAGCAAATATCATTATGATCTTTCGTCTGTTTCTTGCTTGGATTTACATCCTTGTTTTCATGTAGTGCAATACGCACGTACATTATGAATATTTCGTGAACATGAACCCATCATCTTCATGAATGAACTATGAGCATGAGGAAACCTAATTTTTTGGGAGCATCCCCACTCCATCGTAATCATAGTCATTACGATCATCATCATAATGAATCAGCACCAACCTATCAATTTTTACCTTTCTTACCAATCAGTAGCATCGTCTGGTGCATTTATGGAAGATATCGTTAATATATCATTCTTACTTTCCAATTCAGTGTTGTAAGACTTATGTATGAAACATTCAAGAGTACATGTGGACACAAAATAAAGTGTTATTCTCAAATCGACCGAGGAAAGTGAAATGAGACCAACAACACACGTTTCTCCCTTGAAATCCTGTACAATAAAAACTTATTAGATGCCTCGAGTAAGAAGAGGATTCGAGTAAATCCCAAAGAGTGATTAACTATGCACATTTTAAGAAGAGATCACATGAATTAAATATATTATGTTTACTGCAAACAAAACAACAAAATAATACTCTCTTATACTGACTGACTGAATTAGTAGGCATTAAATACGGCAAAATGCAGATCTTTTCTAGTCTTTTTTTCCTTCTCTCTTTCTTCATAAGTATTCAGCCCAGAGCAGGGGTTGTCTACTCCATTTCATTACAATGAATCATCCTGTTTTACAAATCACTGCTTTCTTTTTATATAGTTTTCCACCTTCATCTTCCTCACTTTCATTGACGATGCAATAGCTCTTTAGATCAGGTATAGGTATATGATGTACACACGCGTTAGCTTTTTTGCCTGTAAAATGCTCAAACGAAGTAAAATAATATCTATCCATCCATCGTCCACTTTGTACCGTATAAATACTGCTGATGAGCAAGTAGGCATGTTTTGAAAAGATTTCAAAGGGCAGGCAAAAAAGAACCAGTTTTTCTACTTTACTTTTTCGAAATTTTTCAGTCAAAAGAAAGAATTAGAGAATAATGCACAACACAGACAAAAAAATCATCCATCCATCCATAGAAAACATCCGTACCTACGCACAATTCCTCCTTCTCCTCCACCATGAGAGCATCTTATTTTTCATTATTACTTCTTACAGATGTTTTGCGTGTACGTGTATATCATTATATGACCAAACAGAACAGAAAAAAGTTCATTTACAGCCAAATATCAGTGGCGTAAGTATATGGAAAATATCAAATGGCTAAATACTGTATAATAATCACAATAACATAAAAGTTTTAATCATTGTATTTAGTTTTCTGGTCGGTTGTTGAAGGAAAGTGATAATGATGAAAAATGCAGACATGCCATGCCACCACCGCGCGTAATGCAATAATAAAAGGGAATTCAGAATGAAGGTGTATGAAAAATGATGCTTACATTTAACTTGGTTGATGTTTCTGTTTTGTTACTTTTGCTTTGCTAGCTTCTGCAAATTAAATGTTCACAAGAAGAACAAAATATATTGTTATTGGTGCGTTTTGTTATCTCCATATAATATTCTACATTATGTATCATCTTTGTGCTGCTGCTGCTCCTTCTTTTTCTTTATGTTCTTTTCTAAATTGTAATTTGCTCGTTTTGAAAACGTGTACGCAGTTGATGCACTTGCTGCTGCTGATATGGTGGCGCATTTCCTTCCATGGGATGCCAAAGGGCAAAACAAAACATGAAATAAAATTAAAATTTTGAAGTAGAAAAAATGGTTTGTATTTTCGTTGCACACATGCAAAACCAAATATACAAGCAAGTAGTGTAATGGAGAAGGCTACTATTATGCTATTATTGTAGAGAAGCTCTTGAGTTTTTTGCTTCTGGAAGTGAACTTCCTGTTGAAGAAGAAGAACGAGAAGATGAGATGTGTGTGTCTGTGTGTAAAAACATGGCACGCATGGATGACTATATATGCTGTAGCAGAAGTGGTTAGTTGTAAGAAGACTTTTGGAGAAGCGTCATAAATAAAGCCAAGCACCTTTTACTTATATCCCCTTAGTCATTCAACGACTCAGCAAGTTTTAATATCAAAGCTAAAATTACCCTTCTTATTCAAAGGAATAATGACTAGAGCAGAAGAAGACGTTTTGTCCGTGTAAAAACATGCTACACACATACATAATGTGTACTTTGTGAGGAAGAGCCTTATTCTCTTCCATTATCGTAATCAACGAATGCATTAGGGTTTCTTTTATATCAATCGTTCAGTCAGCTAAATATTTTGTTCCTTACGTAATTTTCTATCGTAAATGTTTCTATTCTAAAAGATAACTCGAGGCACGAGTAAGTAGTTGAAAGTGAAATAACTGAGCCTTGCAAATGGTATGTATAGTATGTAATAAAGGTGATAATGGGAACCGAGAAGAGCTTTGTACATTTTTTTGTTTAAGCAATCCAACATTTTGGCTAGTTGGTTGGTCGTGATGTTTTCTCTAGTTTGTATTTTCAAGAAAAGTAAAACCTCAAAAGTTATGAATCATTCGTTCATCTTGCAACGACTGTTTTTTGCCAGTTTTTTTGTTCATGTACGAAGTTTGCATAGGTATGTACACACTTGTAAGTTGCACGCATCCATACTGTATTCCATCTTGTCTTCTTGTCCATAAAAATATCCTGTTCGTTCGTTATCCTTCCTTCCTACACGAGAAAAAACAAGAGATGACGACGTTTGATAAGCGGACACGGACATAATTTTTCCTCCCTTGCCTTCTTCCATAAACATGTATTATGTAATAATAATATTACATTACCATTACCTATCTACTTCAAGTACTTTAAGTTTGTTCTCTTTTGTTGATGCGAGTACGAGTTAGTTCGAATAAGTAACAAAAAATATATTGTTTTGACTGACGGTCAGTATTGGTATATCCCATCGGTACATGCATTCTATAGTTTTAGTTTGTCGCTGTTTCTGTTGCTGAGTCAGTCACCGGCAACCGGCACACCTGTTGACTATAGCTTTTCTGATGATAATGATAACCTGACTTGGAGATTATTATTGCGGTCATAAAAACGGTAGGGTAAGGTAACGTAAAAGGGTACATGGTTATTTATTATATAGGTATTGTACTACTTTACATGCAAAATTCTCTGGCGGTTTTACACTTTTTTTGTCGAGCATAAGAAATCGCAACATCATCGGCAAAACTGCAATTATCAAAAGAGTGACTGTTTAGAAACGACGAGCAGCGAGTAACCGGTGGTAGTTGGTATTCATGGTGGGGGTGAATTATGCTTGAACGTGTCGGGCGATTGCTGGCAACTGTTGCCAAATATCAAAACGTATGTTGATGATCTTCACTCTTCATCTTATCTCCCCTCAACCCTTTCCCTTTCGTTACTCCTTCAAGATGTCACATTCTCAGTTTTATTGGCAATCCCTGTTACTAGTCACTGTTTCTAAACTGCCATCTCTCTGTCAATGTTGTTGAGTAATAAAAATATAAACAGCAATTTGTGGTGGTACTAACCATAGGAAGATAAATCGATGAAGGATTAAAATATTAATGATCAACTTGACCATGTATGCATCACTCTTGACTAAAAGCAATTAGCTATGCATTTTTTTAATATTGAGATTGGTAACGAACAATTAGTCAATAAAGAAGCTAAACTGATGAAACTGCCTGAAAGAGAAAAGATGTTGATTTGAGATGATGATGATGGTGGGTGCGGTATGATACCTACATTTTCAATGAGTCCCTCACAGTGAGCAAAAGTTGACGGTTGACTTTTGTCGAAGATAAGACACTAAAGACCAGCGTAATAACTACAAAATATCTGTTGGTGGTGGTGACTTTTGCTTTCGTTTCGCAATGTTGACAGGTGTATAGGTAGCTGCTAAAAACAAAACAAGGATTAATGAAAGTTCTCATCTTAATCACTGATTGCTTTTTTAAGTGTGTGTATTTGTGTACATCATTTGTGTCGTGCAGGTGTGTAGGTAGTTTTCTGCTTGAATAACCTGAATTATCTAGACACACATATACATACAAGCAGTTAACATTCACTGCATCATGACATGGCTTGCCCTTTTTTTTCTTTAGTGTCTTTTCAAATTAAATATTAAACAACGACATTATAATTTACACAAAAATTATCATGCATTGGCTTGATTCACTATAGACTTAAGTTGCCTAAATGAATGAGACGCTGATACTCATCTTTCCATCTGAATGAACGCTTAATGCTAAAAATCAATACTTTGGTACGATTTCGTGGAAGTAACATCGTTAATCAAACAGAAATCACACCAAAAAACTCAACTCATTAAAAAATCAAACAATGATAATTTATAAGCATAAAAGTGATTGCTTGGTTTTTATTATAAGGGCAGTTTATTTAGAAGAAAGTTGTGCAACGCAAAGGCATGCTGTGCTGAGCTACTCTGCTATCGAAAATTCACTCATGAACGTAATTTTGTTGTCGGCAGATTTTTGTTGACGGTTAAGATAGGTAGTAAGTAATAATACGTAGGTAGCAGTAGCAGACCAACTTCAGGCATGCAAACAAATTCGATTTTCTATTTTTTATTGACGAATAATTGATGATTGTAAAATGACTAATGTTGAAAAAGCGGTAGTAAAAAGAACATATAATTGTGCGTGTGATTATCAATTTATCATCGATTGTATCGTCATACAATAATAATCGACAATAATCAACACTTCCTCCTCCTCAAAAAACAGACAGTTTTCATTTCGGTAGCTCATTTGTGCGTGCAGTAAATTGCAGCAAGTACTTTGGACGAAAAACTGCTTAGCTGCTATATAGAGATTGAAAACATTTACTTGTTTATGCTGTAAAGATGTGTCATTACTATTAGTAAGAATGGATTTAGGGGAGTTAGCGATTGAAATGTTGAAAGACGATTTTATGGGGGCAGCATCTTCGATAATTTAATAAGACTTCATTATGAGTTCAATGAATCAAGCTTAGAGGTGTCAAATAAATGACAGATGACCAAGCTTAAAATCCATTCACTCATCTGTGTTGATTTAATGACTAGTATGCATGCTGGGATATTTTATGATTACAGGTTAGCGTTCAATTATACTAGCAAAATAGAAGAGAAATTCATTCCTACTCACCCAAGTTTTACTGCTCCTGTCAACAGAGGCGGGGAAACATTAAATGTGTTTTTTAGTTGAGCAGCTTAGTCTTGCTATCTAATTAATTCATGTAGAGTATGGAGCATGTGCATAATATATATGACTTAAATATGTGTGAAAATTTGAAAAATGCTATTTCGCTTCCTCGTGTATAAATGACTAGTTTTCAACAAAGATCCCTTTTTATGAATGTTTGTTAGCTATGCATGCACGCAGAAAATGAACCTGCCCTTCTTTTTCTTTTATATTTCATGTTTTCGACCAATTGCACGTTGCACGCTTTTCTACAACACAATCATTCTAAACAAACATTATCAATGGACGGAAGCTTTTTAACAAGCTTATTCTTCTGCTTTTTTTCGAAAAAGTATAAAAAATAGTTGACCAATTTAGTTGACTGAAGTGTCATGCATGATTGTTGATGGCTTCTTTTTTTCTTGAAAATATCGTGATTTACTCGAAAGAGAGTCAAGTACGGAAAAGGAATCTCAATTAAGTCAGTCGCTCAAAGTCAGTGTCAAGTGCAGGACAGACAGCATGAATATATTTTTCAGACTGCGTGCATTTTATTTGTTTGCCTCCTTGCTTGTTATGTGCTTAGTTAGTTCCATATTTTCAGCATAACATTAATAATCTTAGCACTACGCTGACGCTGCAGTAAAAAGAGAGTCCAAATCCCAAGAAATAGATACCCATTCCGATCTATTAAAAATGCGAATGTATGTATCTTCACTACTAGTGTTGGATTAGTTTGTCAACTTTTAGCTTTTGTCTGCTCCATACGATGCTTCCAGCTGGATGATGAACTCTCTGAAATTTTCAACTTTTATGATCGGAATGTGCCAGACAAACCTTGTATCGTCATGCATTCTCTCTTGCACAAAGATGATTAATTACCAGCAACTTATCTTCTATCTCATCTGAATAATCT
Source organism: Willowsia buskii (assembly GCA_034700685.1). Lineage (NCBI taxonomy): Eukaryota > Metazoa > Arthropoda > Collembola > Entomobryomorpha > Entomobryidae > Willowsia > Willowsia buskii. The sequence continues at coordinate 15,083 of JAQIXW010000161.1, read as the reverse complement.
TTTTCACCTGGGCAATGTCCATCTGTTGTTAATATTCCGCTCTTCTTTAATATAATCGTAATGTTGCGTAATCTCAGAGAGATTCCTTAGCTTGTATTCCCTTCCTCTCCTTGAACCCTTTGAACTGCCTTTCTTTCCAAAGAATACTCTTTGCAGACGAACTTATTCCGAACCATTTACTCATTTTAAAAAACCACTTCTCCTTCCTTACAAACCCATCCAGTTTCATTGTTCTGCTTCTTGGTTTTTTTTGCTCGTTAGCATTTTGGTATTCTCATTTTTTGACTACACACAAATTATATAATACCATGTCGGATGTGGTAGGAAGCGTCATATGTCATTCGAAAAAAGAGTTGAGTGATATGACATCCCTTTTTACGAGCTCACGCACGCACTGGAACGAAGATGTGGAAGCATTTAGCATGTATAGAGAGTCAGTGTTTTTGACGTGACATTATAATAGAGCCAACAACAAGTTAATGTTAGCATTCTTGTATTTAAATAGTAAAACACTGCTGTCCAAGCGATATTACTGTGAAATATGCATGCAATGCAAAACAACTAACCTCAAGGAAGGGAGACTTTTTAATAATTTAAATGCATCCATGAAAAAAAATCTGGGAGAGTACAATGATCCGTGATTCGTCTGTGTTACTCCTCTCTGTTTGATAAAATATGAGTCATAAAATGATGATCGTATTACGTGATATAACTTTACTGCCTGATTAATTTCATATATGTACCTACTATTTCGAAAAAATGTGCATCTTCCTGTACATGTACAGACACACACAGCAAAGATGCAACCATACAGACTATTTTAGACAATAACGATAGAGTATGTATTTTTAGCGTTAGGTACACAAACGTGGAGTAAAACCATTTTCCCCTTTGCATGCAGTACCCAGCGGCATAAGCAACAGGTGAATGTTTGTTCTTCTTAAAAAACGGCACTGTTGTATTTTTTATGTAATCTGACCTAACGCTCAACGACACTGTAATAGCAGTGATGGTGCACTTTTTATTGTTATATAATAATGCTAAACGCTTCATACATTATGAGTGCATGGTCGTATTAGTAATGTATTCTTCTTAATATTCATTTCACATGCAAGTCATGATTTTGGATGGAAGATAGATGCCAAAAATGAAAAATAATTCGAGGCAATAATAATGAAACAATAGATCTAAAACAAAATGTAATTGAACTGGCCGGGTAATAATGAAGGGGAAAAGAAAGGATTAGATGTGCTCAGCTTCTTTCGCTGCGATGCGCTGCGCCTCCGCAAAAACAACAATACAGAAATAATAAGTGGTCGAGCATAAATGATGATCAAACAAAAAGCATGGCTTCTACGCTGTATTATATAGCATGCAACAATGATATGTGACTGATTTGAATTGTGATGATGATGAATGGTGATTCATACATATTTTACTCATGGAACATGTTTGTACATGCACAAGAGCGTATATGTCAAGTTGCTTCCTTCCGCATTCGTACATTACGCATCATCTCAGATAACGTCAGAGCCATTGTACCGTTTGAATTTAGAGAAGAGAATATATGCTGATATTGAAGAAGTGACTATGATTCAGTATAACATGGACAAGGGGTTTTTTGGTACTCGGACGAAACTTTTATTTAAACTGCACTGTACTGTTAAAAGTACGGTAATGCATACTAGATTTTAGTATTGTTTGTCTACTTTGTTTTAAAAATTCCATTTGCAATGATCGGCTATAGCATAAGTGCTGCTGACTACTAGTTGGGCGTTCCCATCAAAATTAACTAGAAATACACATGACGATCATTCGCCTGTTATCCATGCAATCACATCCAAATGCTTCTTACTTCGTGTTTGCTGTCCATTGCTTTTCTCTTAGAGGAGTTAATTCATATCTATGCTAAACATAGAGAAAAACTTTGCAGATCATGGAAATTTTTTATATCGTGTAAGGAACAAGAAGGCACTTTCATTTAAGTTAAAAAAATCTTTTTGAAAGGTTGGGTACCTTGCGGTCATACGGTTTTTTGCATAAGCATTGAAGACTGCATCTACAGCATAAACATCCACAGAAGCAAATCTTTGTTCTTCTGCACCCATAGGGAAGCATGATTATGAGCTTTGGCTTGGCTTTTTGGCTTCATGAAGAATTCAGAGGAGCAGCTTTAGTAGCTGTTGTTTTGGTAGTAACAGTAATGCGCAAGGAAATCTATCTGCGTATGTCTACGTATTTACTTTACTGGATGTTGAATACTTATGCTAGTCAAACCCAAGGGTAGGACCCAACCTGTAAATTGAAGAGTCAAATATAGTTAGAAGCGATGATGCTCAATCTTTATAGTGTAATGATAAAAAGTTGACAACCTCCAACAATCGATGAATAAGAGCAATGACATTGATGATGATCACTAATGAGTACATTCACTGTTGTTTTTTGTTCCAATAGATGAGCGTGTCAAGTGGCAGCGACATCACAATCCCAATCCAAGATAGTCCTCCGCCCCCGCCTTCCCCTTACGCTGGTACCAATGGCGGGTCAAAAGGTAATGACGCATCATCAGACAATAAATCATCCGGTGGTGGTGTGGGTGGCACAGTAACGATAATCGATACATCAGCAGGTGGAGGCAAGCCCACCGGAGGAAAGACAACCCCAGAGCCCAGAGGAGATGTTACGGTCACTGTTGGCTTTGTTAACGAAGCCTATCAAGATCACTCGCCAGATCATCATAATCATCACTCTGAGAAGAATGGCCACGCGAAAATGACAAATGGACAGAAGAAGAGCAGTAATGGTGCCATTTCTATTTCCGTACCGGGTGAGGGTAATGAGAAGGGTGGGCAACAGCAAGTCCACTTGAATGAGGCTGTCAACCCCGAACTGATCAATATGAATATCCTCAACACGATTCCTGATAAGCCAAATCCAGAGTATGGACCATATGACAATCTCGACGAATATTTTGTGCCTGTCAATACACATAAGAAGTTCCTCAGGTAATGTTCCACCTGAAGCAGAGTTAATTTATTCAATGCTTATTTAAAAAAATGAGTCAGTTTACAAATTTTCAAATGGTTTGAATTAGAAGAAGTGAAAAGCTATACGTGACGAAGGACAAAAGGAAGGAAACTCATTGGAAGAAATACATTTGCTGGGTGTTAGGTGCTTCCATTCTCGCCGCCATTGTCACTATTGCCGTTTTGGCTGGAAGTAAGTTATTGGTCATGCCATTCAACTTGAGTAATTATGCATTCGATATGGCAATCTGTAACATAACGTTGATATTTAATACCTCACAGTTGGCCTTATCCCTCAAAAATCGCCGAATCATTTCGAGAGTGTGGTTGGAACGACAAGTGCCACGGAATCTAGTTCGTCATCTGGTAACCTTTCTTCAGAAGATGCAATCATTTCGTCAAGTCCTGAGAGCTCGTTGCCCTCAAGCACGGAGATTAACACGCCACCCAGTGTCCCGGCCGACGCCACACATGGTACATTCCCATCAATCACTTTCCGCCTTGCTTGTAGCGATTAAAGTTTACTAATCACCTCAAGCTAAATCTTGTGCCACGCATTTGTATGATATCAATAAAAAGTAGTAAACTATAATGAGATGACACGGAAAGGTCAGTAATTAAGATAAAAGGGAGCAACAGGCGAACAAGTACAAATTATGTGTGCAAAATTTAGATCGCCTATAAATAAACGTGCATAATATTACGAATAGATTATAGATTATACGCTACATATATTCATGAATCGTGAAAGGATTCTTTGTTCAAGTTACCATTTTGGGCGCTAATCTATTTTATTATTCTTACACGTTTTATTATTGCAGTCCCGATGGCGGCAGACATCCAATTCCATATTCCAGACCTTGGCTACGAAGCAGCTCTCAATGATAAGACAAGTGATAGATTCCAGGAACTAGCAAGCGAAGTCCAAGATGCGGTATGAAACATTGTCGTTATTATAAAAAAATTATTATCGTTGAAGATGATTTTAAAAAAAAGTACTCAAACTATGAAAATAACTAAATGCTATGGTTTAACTTTCATTCAGGTCAAGGATATTTTGAGGAGCAGAACTGGACTTGAAACTGTTTACAGTCGTGTCACAGAGTTCGCGTAAGTTGATGGGAAGCACACGATAAGACAATTTTTATGACAGTAAAAGTGCATTGATAACTGGATATGCAGACTGGAGACATTAATTTATGAAACTTGTTTGCAGGCCTGGCAGTGTGTTTGTTAAGATGCGCATCGGCTGGTTGGATCAAGCCATGGAGTATGCAAAGGTCACCAATTCACTTGCTAATGTAACCTCCGTTGGGCCATACAGCATTCTACCTATTTCTATCTACCGTAATAACAAACTCATACATTCAATGATGAAATCACTGTAATATTTCACCTGTGTAAATTCTAAATCGATTTTTTCTCTCCAAAATACAGGGATCGTCAACCAATGCAAATTCAACAATAACAATGGCTGCTCCCACAACTGCTCATACAGTTATATTCAGTTGGACTTTTTCTGCTCCTGTGGAGATGATAGCACACTATTCTTGGCTGAAGATAAAAAGACGTGTCTATCCATCAATGACGCAACAAGCTCTACAACAAGTGAGGTTCCACTCCTGCCCGAGTTTTCTTCTTATTCACCTTCCTCAGTCTCTGAGGAAGAAGGCTCGCCTGCTCCACCCACATCATCATCTTCCGAGGCCACCATTCCTGAAATTCCATCCCAGTCTTCCCAGGAAGAAGAAGAGTTACCTACTAGCCAACCAGAAGAAGAACACGATGATCATCATCGTCATGATCAAGTATCAGAGGAACCTGCCGTCTCGCATGAACAATCTGAACTAGAAGCAGTAACTGAAGCTGATCTTCCTACTTCAAGCATTGAACATGTTTCCCAGGAACAACACCATGAAGTTGACATGATCCCTATTTTGAATGCTTCATCTACTTCAACAACAACGGAAGCCCCTCTTGAATCTGTGTCTGAAGAAATAATTGAGCCTGAGCATCATCATGAGGAAGAGCATTCTCCAATAATTGTACCAGCTGAAACCACCACTACAGCGGCTCCTTCTACAACCTCCACATCTACAACTTCCACTCCTGAACCACTTCCCAGTTTGATTAGCTCCTCAGAGGAAACCCATCATCTCTCAAGTGCAGAAGAAACTACGGATCATTCAGTTGTACCTGTTTCATCCGGTGGTGAAAGTCACTCTCAAGAGGATGAGGTGACGAGCCATGGAGTCACTGAGCAGTCATCATCAGCGGAGCATCACCTCCAAAATGGAACATCATCATTTTCCGAGGAACTGGGAAGATCTGAATCGCTTGAAGCTGTGAACCCGACTGAACCCGTGCCATCCCAGTCTAATTCCTCTGAGAACAGCACTTTGGTGGAATCCGTCAGGGATGTGTCAAGTGAGCAAGAAGAAGAGCAGCATGATCATGATTTAGTTGTGCCAACACAGATTCCTGAAGAAATTGAAGAAACCACCGTAATTCCACCAGCTGAACCTGCTGCTCAAGTTCCTGAAGATGAGATAAAACCAGTTGAGAATAATTCAGCAGAAGAGGAGACTGCCACAGCCGTTTCTGGAGATAACAATGATGACAATCAGGACGTCACCACAGTCATACCTGCTTCCGCTGGTGATGAGGTACAAGAATCAGAGCTGGGTGAACCCCACGACATTACCCCAATTGACGTGCTTAGCTTTTCGACTTCCTCTAAGGGATCAACGAGTACTACACCAAGTTCAGTTGTAGCGTCGATTCACAGTGAAGAGCAAAACCAAGGAAGATCTGCTTCGTCATCGTTTGAGACCAGCAGTGAAGTGGAAAATATAAACGACGGGTCAAATGATGAGAGTACAATGAGATCACAAAATTTGACTGATGACGAAAATGAGGGGGTAACTGAAACTAACAGGAACAGAGCACCTAGATTGTTCCCTTCAAGTGAAACTAGTAGCTCCATGCAACTATTAACCAATGACCAGGAAAAGTCTGGTGAGCGAAATGACACGATTGTTCCAGTTTTGGCCTCAGAAAACGAGCAGGAGCCACCAAGACCTAGTCAGAACGTCACCGAATCTGCTTCAGTTGAAACTGCAGATGAAAATCCGGAATTAGCCTCTGTTGTTACAAAGACATCATCAGAAGATTCTACTGATGGGGCATCACGAGAGGCAACTTCTCCAATCTCAGGTTCTCAGGAAAACGCAAGCTCCCAATCCCAGTCTAGTTCCAGCGAGAATAATAATATTTCTCAGGGTCCTTTTGATTCATCCTCCGCATCCGGCGAGTCCAGTCAAGAATCTCCAGTCGTTCCGAAATCAGAAAGCGAATCTGGTGAAAGCACCACTTTCACTCCATTGAGCTTACACCATGATATTGACATAAATTATTTGGGAAATAACACTGAGGATCGGCTAAATTCAGAACCGATTCAGCCCCCCTCTGATGTAGAAAGCGTTGAAGATGAACACGTAGCAAATCACGAAACTGAAAAGACCAGTGATAAATTAGTTATTGCTCCGGGTGAGGCAACTACGGTAGCACCTTTCCAAGCGGAACGCGAAGAACTGCAAAGTCATGAAGAAATCCCTGAAGCCCCTGTTTCTGGGGAAAGTGGTGAAAGTCGAGATGAAACTCCTGGTACTACTACCAGGGGTATCACTGCTTCTGTAGAAGAACTTGGAAACGACCAATCCCTGGAATCTCAAAACAGAGACCACAGAGATACGAATGCAGATACTGAAACTCCATTCGCTGCAAGAATTGCCGAGACTGTTGAAGAAAGCGTGACAACGGAAGTTCCACTGATGAGCAGTACTTCTACAACCACTTCTACTACTGCTGCTCCAGTGCCGGAAGTTACCTTAGTTGATATTAATGCGCAGACAACCACCACGACTACAACAACGACTGCTCCAGTATCGGAAGTGAGCTTAGCTGACCTTATTCTACCAACAACCAGTGCTCCGTCCCCGATTGCTGCCACAAATGACACTGTTATCAGCAGTGTAAACAGTGATAGCAATAGCGATAGCTATTCCATGGAGTCAGCCGTATCTGGCTCCCTGGAAGAGAGCCCCAGTAGTAGTAGTCACACGAATAGTCATGAAGAAACTTCCTCATCTCGAGAAGGGGAGACGTCGGTAAGTGAGCCCACTCAATCATCAGCATCGTACGAGGCAGTAGGCCCTTCATCTTCTTTGGAGACGCATAACACATCAGCAGACGACGATCATATTAACAATGAACTGACGTAGGTGAATTTAATTATGAATTAGCTTATTAATTTGTGCGATTTTTTTAGATAAAATAAATCAACGAACAAAATCATTGGAGTTTCAAATCATTAACTTGTTAAAGATGTTTTTGCTTATGTAAATAGTAGACTTTTAGTTAACCAATCATTAAACATATATAAAAATAAACTTACCAATTAATACCCAAATCAATCTTCAATTTTTAAAGAGGAATTAGAGTAGTAATTATTATATGGCATTGCGTTAGCTTTATATTATTCAGTCAAACCTAGTTTAGATATTTTAGAGTAGTATTGTAGTATAGGTAGACCATTTCATAAATAAAAATAATTTCATTGTTAAAAAAATTAAACTAGACTAAAAACTGTTTGTGATGGGTTCCACTTCTTCCTGCTTGTGAATGTCGAATGAATAATTTTCAATCGTTCAGGTTGGCCTTTTGTAGTAGCAAAATCGGTTAACTCGTCAACAGCGATAAATCTTTCAATAATTCTTTCACTAATTTTCAACGAAATCTTTTTTGTAGTTAGAATTTTTTTTTTGCATGGTTGTATATAAACAATATTACTGTATGCATCTGTTTAAAAAATATCTGTTGAATTTAGCTCGTTGATTTTTTTGTTAGTCATCTTAGCAATATATACACTAATTTCTAGTTTCGCTAAATATTGTAAGCTGGACTAAAAGGGAAACATTTTAATTTGCATCGCAATATGACCTTGACTTATTTTGTACCATTCTGTAAGTAAAAAAATAACTTAAAACTACAATACCTATAATTAAAACTATGTTGGTGTATTAAGCCATAATAAAGTTAAGTTTTCTTAGTTCATGAAAATAAAATTTAGAAAGTTGTTTGACAGGCGTTTGTTAATATTGGATTGTAGAGTGTATTATGTATTATTATTAATATTATTGATGTATACTCCACGACATTCATAAAGGTTAAAATGTTCTGAGGCAATAAAAAGTAAAATTATGACTTGATGACCATATCTAATTATGTAATTAAACAAATTGTGAATGCCAAGGTTTGAATTATTTGCAACGGCAACAGGTCATCCACATCCGATTCGTCACATTGTACAATAAAAATCGAGAAACTGAATGTACTTAAATTTCTTTTAACCGTTATTCAATGAAAAAAGCTTACCATATATTATTATTATTATAAAATTATTGAAAAACATAAAATTGGACTTGCTTAAGTATCTCCTGGAAGATAACAGTAATGAAATGGAAATGAAACAAGGTGATACAAACAACATGAACGATGAATTACTCTGAACCAAATGTAAAATTAGAAGTGTCAAATATGTAAAGAGATGAACTTACTTGTGAAATTTTGAAAACTGAAAAAAAAATCGAAAATAAATCTTGAAAAGCGTGTCTTTGCTAACGAGGATTGTGTGCTATTTTGCATTTTATTTTAAATACGAGCATTAAAGTACAATAAATAAGAGTTCTTCAAAGAAGACTATGACTATTCCGGACTTATATGATTTGTAGTTGTTGTGTTTGTGTTTCTCTTCCGTTTCCTCTTCTTCAAGTGTCGCCGTCTTCTTAGTTGATCCTGGTCACTGACATCTGGTAAAACAATTATCCCACTTTTGACAGGGTCACCCCCATCGGAGTTATCGTCAAAGTCTGGAACCCAATCCATTTCTTCAACTCCACCTTTAAACTGGGAATGCTCCTCTGCTGAAATGTTTTTGTCTGATGAAGGGTTTATTGGGGCATTATAATCTATTGATTCAATCACAGATATTCTTTTCTCATTCTCCTCACTGTCTGTGTCATTTCCTTCAAGTCGATGCACATCTTTTGTTTCAGATGACAGATCTTCGTTCGACCGTTTCCCTACAACGGACGTTTTAACGGTTTTTGTTTCCGTTACTTTATCGTCTGTTATAGAAGCAATCGCTTGGGAGATAGCTTTGGCTGCTACAGATTCTACAGAATTATCCTCTTCACCAAATTGGGAATTTGTAGGAACCCCAATTGGTTGGGGAGGTGGCTCTTTGGACATTTTCCCTGGTTTTGGTATAATTTTGACTGGGTTTTTGGTTGGAGGAACGAATGGAGTGGAATTTGTCGACAGCTCATTTTCACCGTTATTATTATTACCTTCAGATGATGAGCTGTTAAAAGGTCCTTGAATAATGTGTATTGATTCGTCAAAAATTGGACTATCAAGCAAGTCGACTTTTGCATTGTCGGTTGCTTTTTGTGTAGAAGGTAATAATGCAGGATGGTTTAAATTAGAACCGTTTCCTTTGTGTACAGGCGCCTTTGTTGGGGAAGCCATTTGTAATGACGGTTTGGGCAAAATCGGTTTCACATTCAAACTTATATTCTTGTTTTTATAGACTTCCTTATTACCCGTAGAAAGGTATGGTTTTGCGGGAGCCAATGGTACTGAGATTGAAGAAGGATTGCGACTATTGGGAGGTCCAGGTTTATATTGGGCATTGGTGATTAAGTTGTTGTTACCGAAAGGGGGACTCGTATTCATTACAGGTCTATTGGCGGACATTTGCGCATTTTGACCTGGTAGCATTGTGTTTCCATTCCCTATAAATCCCATATTAAATAAGGGAGCATTGGGGGGATATTGTTGGTATTGAGCTGCTTGTGGTACCATTGCGTTTCCATTTCCAATAAGACCCATATTTAACTGAGCACCAGCCAGCACTTGATTTAAGCTACTATAGGGAACCGAAACTGGAACATATGCGGGCACTACAATTCCATTGAACAAAACTCGAGTCCAAGGGACTAAAACGATAGGGAGAGGTGGCAAGCCCACGCTACTGGATGGTGGAAGTTGTGTATCTACATAATCGTCATTTGGATTATATTCCTCACTTTCACTGCCCGAGCTGTCACTGTAATCATCGTCATAGTCTTCATCAGCGTTTGATTGTAGAAGAACTCGGGGCTTATCTAGAATAGTGTTTTAACGTTTAGTAGCCAGATTTGCATTAACTAATTGTGGAGAATACAGTTTGATTTTTATTCGTGCTTACTGTTGCATACCGCATCCTTCTTCGTAATACATCGCCTACGTTTATGATCAAAGTGGAGACCAGCAGGACAACACTGCTTGGAAGCAGGAACTCCAGACCTAACGGGAAGACGTGGGCACATTAAAAGTTGTTTTACAGACAATTAACCTTGGTGGATGATTTTGGGGTTTGTGATTACTTACTTGCTGCATCTAAGGTATACCCGGCATTCATTTTTAAGTGGAAATTTACCAGCCATAGTGCACGCTCTCAATGCGAGGTCTTTTTCTCGTGGGGTTAATTTTCTACACGGAAATTTTGATTTAGCCAAGCCAGAAGCATGTCGTCGATGGATATGATGTATATCATGGTATTGGGAGTGATTGATAGCTTTACTAGATTCAGTAGAGATGTAGGAATCGTCCACTGGAGTAATCTGATTTAATGCTATGTAACGTCCAGAAACGTGGGAATAGGAAAAACAGATAAGCACAAAGACAATCTTTCGCAGTTTTTTCAGATGAGTTAACATTATGATTAGAACACTTTAGAATCTCCTTTGTTTTGTTACCTATAAAAATGAGTTACGCAAGGGCTTTGTACTATGTATTTACATTCTTTGCATGCGACTGTAATTTAGAACTTAGTACACCTTCATTAGTTTTAATGTGCTTTTAAATAAATGCTAAATTCACTTTTATTGCAATATTGCGTCATATATTTGCTAAGTAATCAATATTAAATTTAATTGCGTATACATTCTCGCAAAAACTAATTAAAGAGATGTTGTCGTGTCTGTTGAGTCCAAAGGTGGCACCACCACTACTTCCTCTAAACCGCAATTGTAGTCACTGACCACACACTGGGCACACTAACAAAAATTCCGCATAAGAAGTGTCACGACGAACCAACTTTTAAAACTGCCATATCTGATGAAAAAATAATTACCAGCAAAATTACTCCCGGATCGTACCGCAACAGTTAATCTGGAGGTAAAAAATTGCAATAAAATTGGCATTGTTTTAATAATATGTTGCATGTGCATGTGTAGATGTGTACCAAAAAATCTCCATAAAGCGGACATGAAGCATGAAGTACACTTGATTGGATTGGGAATTGGGACTGGAACGGCAATAATAGGTACCTCACCCCCGTTTTCTCATTGATCAAGTAAATGTGTGGGGTTTTTGTGTTAGTGAATTTTTGAAGTTTTTTGTTTTCTGGAAAAAGGTTTCAACGTACTTGTGCATTTATGTAACTAGCGATGAGAAGTTCAATCAGATATGGAAATGGTTGAAAAGTCGATTTGTCCTGACATTTTTATATGGCAAATTTGTTAGTGTGCTCTCATTTGGCCCCGTCCGGATGTCTGTTTATTAGGGTACATCTTAACTTAATTGTCATTCATAATTGATTCCTCGATTGCCTCGGAAGACGGTTTATGACGGAAGTTGAGCTTCGCAATATGACCATTGTTTGTAAGCAGTTGATTGGTACATTACTTATTATTACGTTCGTTAAAGTTTATGTCGTGTACATACTTATGTATACATAATGCAATAGAAATATCGGAACTTGCAAGCTTGCCACTACTAACGGTCTTACTCCTAATACAGGAGATTCTAGACAAACGACAAATTCTATTCCGACGAAAGCGAGCACATGTCGAATGCCATCAATACATGCCTAATATTGAATGAATGATTTTCTTTGTGAAAAACCTCTCTCTCTCACCGATCTATTTCACTTCCTTGACTCCTTGTCTGAGCAATTTTAGTATAATATTATGCAACTTGTGCTGCTGCTCACATCCACTGGCCTGAGCAAAGAAGACATTTCGAATAAATAAACAAACATTTTCAGTTTCAAATTCCAATAGTACTTGTGAAAATTCTTTTATATTTCTTCCCGTACAACTCATCATCGTCACTCCATCCATCCATTGAAATTTCATTAGTAACATTAGCTATAATGTGAGTGGCAGGAGAAACAGTTCTCGTCGTTCCTGACTCCAATTCTCTCTGATCTCTTTCTCTTCCTCAAATATTTGTAATCTTCATTTCCACAGCTTCCCCATCCGTTTTATTTTCATGATCTTCCGATTAGAAGTTACAAAGAAGTATAGATAAACCATATAGACAAAAATACACTTATCTTTCGTTCGGTGCTTATCCTTTATCATTTCAAAACACACATATACATATACATTGATGTTATATCATCACTCTACCGGCAGTCTTCCTTCCACGACCCACGACCCGTCGTAGCCTGGTTGTACTGTACAAGCAAAAATCATTCATTACTTGCAACATACATACATACTTCCAAATGGTTTCAAGTGTTATATTGCATAACTTTTTACACTTACTTACTTTGTAGTATCAATATCTATATATCGAAAGTAATTCAAAAGCAAGGTTTTACACTATTAGCTCCTTCTGACAAAAAAACATGTACCATTTATTTTCAGTATTTCCGCTTCCTTCCACATTCACCATTTCAAATCAAAGCGTGGTTACATAACACTTTTCATAATAAATACCTTCACACGTATGAGCAGGCAACAAGAACTGTTCACTATACATTTTCCCCATTTGCTCAGAATACATAGTTTCGAATTGGAATGATGCTAATATTCTAATGGGCTGTATATTATGTGTATTTATAAATTAAATAGCATGAATTTACTACATATTACTAAAGATGACGATCATGATGATTACTACTACAACTACTCCAACTTCACTGTGCTACAAATATAGGTAGGTGCATATTATGCAAGAGAATCCAGAAGAAACCTGAAAAAAGTGTATTATGAATGCAAAATGAAAATCCCCTTTTGTACACACACGCATTTAACTGCATAAGAGACATACTAAAAAATCTCAAAATGTGTAAAAAAAATACAATAAAAATTCTTTGCAGTTCTCATCTCATTCCTTCTACATCAGATTTTGCCAAAATTTCACAAAAAACATTATCCACATAATATTTAATAAAATATAATCATTTAAATATTAAAATGCATTACCTTATTTCCAAAACACCTTTTCAATGTGATCCTGATAGGTTTACAACATCAACTATATTTCTTATACTGTCTCTCTTTAGTATTTACTCTCAAAAAATATTATCTTTTCTAGTCTAATTTTCTGCGCCCACGCAATTTAATTCAGTAATAGGTTAGGTTAACCTACAAATACAGATACATAACTTAATTATTTCACAGCAAGAAATGCGCGTGTAGTAATGTGATACACATATATGTGAATTTTGTATTAGTATAGGAGAGAAAAAAAAGTAAAAGTAAACAAATCAGATTGCGTCATCATCATTTAAATCATTTCAAGTCATCTTGATTGATTTGTGTCTGTCTCTGTGTGACAAGCAGAAAGAATAAATATCATAGGCAGAATCCACTCATGGTCAATCAAAAAATTTGTTCGAAAGACAGCAGCGTCATAAATAACTGAAGAAATTTGTTGCTCATCTCCAAAAATCACAAAGTGTTATCATTATAATTGTGGCAGCAGTGATAGTGATGGCGTTTCTCCTTGTGAATTTTTATAAAGACTAACTACCAAAGAAGAGTGCGCGTGTAAGTACCTCTCTCTGCGATGCAAGAAACACACACACTATTTTTGATTAAATTAGCCAAAGTCAACTATTCCGAAGAGGATTTCGAGCAGGTGTTACCGTGGGCGAAATGTGCACCTCTTTACACCAACACCACCAGTTTCCAATGATAATAGTGTAAATGAAAGGTGTGAATGAAATGACTTCATTTACAATTCCAGTAAAATCATTAAAATTATGATTCCAGTGACGGGAGCAACATGGCAATATGTAATAGATGTGCGAAAAAAGCAAAAAACAATCATGTACCAAAATATACATAATTCCAGCAACTATTATACAAGTGTCTAGTGGGGGACAGTCCCAGAAATTACATGTGTTTTTTGGTCGTATGTGAATCTTTTTTGAGATCGACATAATAAATTATGCAGGAAAGAAACGTGAGGAATAAATAAAGGTAAAAATTACTTTTCTTGTAAAATGCGTGGGTGGCTAGATGATATGATAGTTGTTGGTTTGGTTGTATGAATGCGTAGCGCAGATGGTCAACTCGGCAGTAAAGCAAAATGTGGCTCTATCCAATTAAACAGTGAACTAGTTGTTGGTGTTGTAGTATTTGCCATATTATCTTTTTTCTTTATCATTGCTACAGTGAGTACACAAGTACAACTCAACAATGCATTATACTACTCCTATATGTACTTAGTACTTGCTCATCATTTTTGTCCATTATCAAAAAGTGCGTAGGCGAATAAGTGATCTCTTTTGTGCCCTGTGTATATCAACTTGATGGTATCATATCCCATTAAGCATATTAATATTTTTCCTTTGTGCAAATGGCTACAACAAAAGCTCAAACTACTGCGACGTCTTCTTGTGCAAACTTTTTCATACGGTTGGATTCACATTGGAGGTGAAGAAGGTCTGAAGGAGTATTACAACGCGACCAAGATCATGATTATCATGAGATGGTGATTATGTAAACCATATTTATAGCTGTCAGAGTGTAAACACTTATAAAGCAAATCTTCCTTATAGCTTCAATGATCCTTGTAGCCATGCGCTATAACATGTCGCATGAAATTATTTTGAATCGCTTGCCCATTGGATAAAGTAAGTAGACAAAGTAAGAACGAACTACAATAACTATCCATTTGAGATTACTATCAACATCAACCTACAAAATTTTT
>JAQIXW010000160.1:0-43189 GCA_034700685.1 Willowsia buskii | reverse complement strand
GCTGCCCACTGGCCTGCTATTTACTTCAGGAGCTGCTTGGGGTGGACAAGTACTAAATTCAAAAATGGTCAACCAATATTGCGTTGTTCAATTATTGGTGATCGATGAAAAATAAAATATAATAATAATTAAAACTAAATGAATATGGGTAACTCTGACTGTTGTAAAAGTTCAGCTTAACCTGATGTAGGACTAGTAATAGTTTAGTAATATAAAGGAATGTTTCTATTATGTTTTATGCATAAGTACGAGTGCGCCATTAAATCGGTTCCTATTTCTACAACAATCAGAGAGGACTCCTGCAGTGAATAATATGTGATATATGATGCCACCACACCAATCTTCAAATCATGATCATCTCATATAATGCAGCAAACTATGAAATAAATGAGAAGACGAAAATACAAAGAAATGTGTTACACTCCCTTTTTTCAATTCTGCACAAAACCAAAACCTTTTGGGTAGGTGGATCATTCACAGTTGCTATATCTTTGAATGGTTTACTTCTGCATAGAAAAGTATCATGTCATGTGAATAAGGTGGTTTTTTCTTAGGTACATAAATACAGTCAGTTAACATTGGGGCACGACAAATTTTTTGTCTATTATTGGATTAGATACATATTGTTAGCATCATTATGAGTGTTGTTGCCATTGCTGATCCTTCTTATTATTTGTTGGTGAGAATTGTGTGAATGAAAAGATTTTGAACTCGCAACGAAAAAAGATGACTGAATGAAAAA
Organism: Willowsia buskii; assembly: GCA_034700685.1. NCBI lineage: Eukaryota > Metazoa > Arthropoda > Collembola > Entomobryomorpha > Entomobryidae > Willowsia > Willowsia buskii. The sequence goes on along the minus strand of JAQIXW010000160.1, from coordinate 42,447 downwards.
ATGGGTGGTTTTTATTAGCCGGAGAGGAGCATATCGTATCCCATTGTTGGAAGGGATTTACTCTACGTTTTATTACCTTTTCTTCGTTTATTGAACAGAGGGGAAAATGTTGTGATAAAAATATGCTATCTTTCATTTCTCTAAAATATTATTAGCCATGCATACACAATCGTTGGGTGATGGGTGTTTGCTGAGATTTAATGGTTGAAAGTTTTCTGAAGTATTTTTCACTCCGAGATTTTGAGAACAACCACTCCACCGAGCATAATTGTAATCGTAAAAGATAATCTTTCGAAATGGTTGATATTTTTGAAATTATAATTTATTTGCTTCCCTCTCTCTTAAATTCATAGCTTTTCACTCTTGTGTTTATGCTAGTTAGCCTTCCATGGCATTACTAATATCGATAACAGAACAGATGGATGGAGAGGGGAAATTCTAAATGAAATTATGTATGAGCGCATATAATGTGGAATGCATCCGGTTATTATAATCCAGAGCGACTGCCTAAACCATTTCCTATTTCCTTGTCATATATTTCACATGATATTTTTCCGAAAAGTTTGAAAATTCTAAAAATTGATTGCAGACTGTCGCCAGGGGAAGATGAGATAAGGAACACAAGACAGGCACACGTACGTTTGCGGGTGATTTCGGATAAAAATGATAGAATTAAAATTGAAATCAATCGATGAAACCCGCACCAGAAACCACAGCACCACAAATGATAAATTTATACATTTGACACACGCCATACGACAACAATGACGCGAGAGAGAAGCGGAAATTGATTTTTCGAATAAACGATTACCGGCAGTTGAAAAAGATTACAGGTCCTTTTCATAGGAAGCTTATCCACATCTCAGAGAGAAGTTACATCTTTCAAATTTCTATTCTCAAATAAATGGATATGACCTCTTGTAACTTCTCAACCGCCTTGTGAAAGAAGATCTTGAGGAGAGTTGTGTGATGTGTGTGCGTGCTCACCAAGAAGAAAGGGTAATCACAAACTCATAAAGAGACAATACCAGCTTGGAATAGTAATGACAAAAGTTTAAAGATGTGATCATGTTTAAAATAAAAATGAAATAAAAAAAGATCTCTCTTGAGAATTTTTATTGACTGGTCATTACGATATTACCAGCCCTACCCACACATTTTCTTTCTCATTCAACCAAACAAGAATGGAATACCAATACAAATTTTATTAGCTATTGGCTAGTAAAGGGGTAATGTACTGTCAAGTGTAAAAAATTGTAAATGAAATGGAATGCCTGTGTAGATGAAAACCAACTCTTTTCTCTCTTTTGGCTTCTTCTGATGAAACCAACTTGATCCCCATGACATGGCACATGACATGTAAATAATATTATTATATTTCGGTGGTGATGTTACAACAGCCTCTCTACCTTTTTGGTACCTTGGTCTCATTTCATTTACAAGTCATATCATTACAAAAAAAGCCAAGCCACAACAACTGCTGACTACTAACTAATCAACCAGCAAGTTTTACATGGGATAACAAATGTTGGATATATTATTTTGTGGCTTGGCTGCGGTCACACTTTATCATCAGTACGCGATTTCATAACAAAAAGCAGCAGGATACTCATGAAACCGACGGGCATCATTGGATTGCAAACGGCAAACTAACAGTTTGATATTTTATTTTAGAATTTTTCTTCCTCCCTATAAAAATATTCTGCTTCGCATTTTCCTATTGACATTAGTAATGGCCAGTTGGCCATTTTATCTGTATATACGCTTTTCACACACTCTGGATGGATGCGTTCACATCCCTTGAAAATTTGCAAAGAATAATATTTTTCTTGAAAGTAATAAAAATATTAATGAATCGACAATAAGTCTCTAATGACCAGTAAGTGTACATCTGAATGCTAAAACACATTCAAAAAAATGAAGACTGAGCTGAATAAAGAGAAGCTGGCCCAGTACCAAAATCACCTTCGCTACATGTGTCCATTCAAAACTTTTTTTTTCAGATATCGCCTTTGTAGATCTAAACTCGACAAGAGTACATTAGTAAAAACACTCACATCATAATCAAATTATTCAACCTCATTGCTATCAAAGTCCGCGTTCCGACATTAGTGGTTGGTGGCATTGGCATGGCAGTGACGGTGGTGGTAGTGGCTCTCGTCTCGTTTTCCATCTTTCATTCTTGTAGATTTAGCAGAAAGATAACCGGTTTCCACGAAAAACCAACCACATAATAATATTATACTGCTCAATAATATGTAGGCATGGGAGATCAAGAGAGAGAGAGAGAAAAAAAAATTCAATTAATAAATGAAATAGTTAGTACTCAACCGCAATTTTCATACAAACCAAAAAGTTTACTTTTTGAATTAGAAAATATACAGTCAACTTTTATTCATGTTTGCCGCCAAAAGGCATGTTATTTTTTAATTCCCAGCAGCATACCAGTCGATCAAAAAGGAGGAGCAGTAGAGAAGGAGGAGAAGGACGATGAAATGATTTTTTTTTCTTTAAAAATATATTATGCCTTCAGGAAACAAGGCTGTTGTTGTTGCAGTATTCCAAAAAACCCTGAAAACCAGGTAGATGTGTAGGAATTCCATTCACATGAATCACTGCTTGGTTTCGTCTTTTAGTGTTCAGAATAAAGGGCAATTGACTTTTAAGGATTTTCATTTGACTCAAAGAAATCACCAAAAAACTAAAAGTGATGATGACAAAGACGATGACGGGCTGATTATTATTTATTCTTCAGAAGCCTATCAAAAAGGTCAATTTTTTTATGCCATCATCTCATCCTGTTGATTAGAGAAGTTGTTTTCAATGTTGACCCTTCATCGCCCACATCATCGATGATGTAACGTTACATATTTTTCTTATCAGAGAAACGAATGCAGTACATACGAATACATTATTTTATTCTTCAGCGAACAAGGTTCAAAAAGGCCGTAATGATGACTGCTTCACTAGAGATTTGATGCTTGCACAATAAAACGAGAAAAAGCAAGAATTCGTTAGGCTGCTTTTATTAAACTTTTGAACAAAAAAAATGTATAACATTTCCTGTGCTTTACTACTCGCAAGATCGTGCACACGCTACCAAACATTATGAAATGAAGAAAGAAGGAGGAAACTTGAGGGAACCTTTTTTTCGTGTAAAAACATGAATGGAATCATTTTTACCAGACCAATGGTTTAAAAACATGTTTCATGTGTAGAAAAAAAGTCATCGTGTAGTAAATGCCACGGTCTCTGGTCTCGTCTTGCCTTTCATTTTTCATCCCAAAAGATAAACAGACAATATGCTACTTTCTATGAATGAATGGAAAAAAGGAAACCTAAGTAGCATATATTTTTTTTCTATGTACTTTCAATTTTAAAGGGATTCTTATCATTGTTGTGTTCAGTACATGATTATTTTCAGCATAAATGTACATTCAATTATGACTTGTTATGCAATTTTTTGTTAACAGGATGTGATTCTTGTCAATAAGACACGCAAACTATATGGGAGAGAAATATGTATTCGTCTCCGGATGCTGATGTTAAAAAGTTGATAAAATTGAGGGCTTCAACTTCACCTTTTTCACGGTCAAAAAAGTAAAACATTTGTGGACGGGAACAATGTCATGATAAATAGGACGGTGATATGGGGAGAAAAAGAGGGAATAAAGTTAAATACTTGGTGTACTTCCTTTTCGTGTTGTTTGGTTATTTATTTATAATGGTGGCTGCTACTGTATGCTCAAATTAAAATGAGCGATGAAAAACAAATAACAATGAAAATGTAGGTAATCCTATAATCCTGTTTTCACTTTTAACGCTGTTTTGTTACAAATTCACTGAAAAACCACTTACAAAGCATTTTTTTTCCGGATGAAGGCACTTACAAATAATAAAACGTAAACGGAAAGTGAAGCCGACTCTTTAAAAAATGACGGCTAATTAGACGAACGAATTTCTGTGCTTGAATAAATTCAATAAAGTAGCTGAGCGTAGGTGGCTAGATACAAAATGTGAAGACTTTTACATGTGGAGTATTTAATGATGTAAAAAAAATAAAACTTCAAAGTATGCATCCAACCTACTGATAAGTATTTATGTTGAACAAGTCAGCAAAGATAAGAAGAGGCATGGAGAGGCAGTATACAGATATCATAAATAAATCTCTTCTGAAAGATCAAAAGAGCCCAGTTACGTGGGTGTTGCATAGAAATTTATATTCTGTCCCTACGCATGTGGCTCCACCAAAAATACACAAGCTGTACAAGACATTAGGGAGCTTTCCATCATTCCAAAGTCTCCAGAGCAATTTGGAATGACAGAAAAAGAAAGAGGGAATCTACGAGAGAAAAATGAGTTACAAAACCAGCGAATTCGCCAGTCATTTTTTATAAGTAGTTCTGGAAAATGCCTTCCATGTTTTGTAATCGCATTGTATGGTTCTTCGAAGCCCATGTAATTTTTTCCTGGAATGCGAATGCCCAGAAAAAAAGAAAAGGCCGAGACCACGACCAACATCACTACTAACTAGTTTCTACAGAGTGGAGCTTCAGTGGAGGAATTCTTGTTGTTCTTTTAAGAAGACAAAGGATATTGCAAAAAGTGGAACTTTAGTGGCTGCTAATGTAAAAATGTTTTTTTAGTGGTGGTAGGCCCCTTTTGGGAATAATAATGATAATAGCAGTAGTAGTCGTGGCGGTGTTACGAGGAAGTTGAGAAGGAAGGAAATGGGCTCTTTTCACAATGCACAGGAGTGGCATAGCTCGGAAAAAGAACAATAGCTTTCTGTCCTTCCTTTCGGTATCTCTCTCTGGTGGTAAACTATGTAATGATAAACTAAACGCATACATTTTATTTACGGTGGGTTGACGACAACAGCAAAAAAATAGGAGGAACGAGGGAGAGCCTTTGCAAAGGAAAATACGGTGGAGGTAGTAGTAGTGGGAGGAAAGGAGTAAGCGGAGAGATGAGACTGCATGCGAAACGACCACTTCCCACCATCATTTGTTCTCATTATTGAACCACTATACTAACAACAATGACAAGAAGAATATACACACACAACCAAGAAGACGGCAGACAAGTCGCCTTTCATTCGTGATGAGCCAAGTTGGAAGACTGAATTAACTTTAGAGCGAGAGAGAAAAGAAAGACAATAGTAATATAGCAATCTTCTTTAGGCCAGACTTTCTATCTTTCTTATAAATGACTTTCTTCTACAGAAAAAAAACTCGCAATTTCACAAATTCTCTGGGAAAAGCAGAGTAGAAGAATGAAGCAGCGCAGTTAAGACATTTCCTCTTTCACTTTAAGGCTGTGTCTCTTTTGAAAAAGAGAGAAACACACAAGATAAATTATTATTGTGCCATTCAAGGGAAACTTTTCAAGATCATTCTCTAGCTCCAGAGAGAAGAGTCAAGTCTATAGCAATGTGTGTTTTATACCAATTTATGTCTCTCTTAATGTGCTTCTGTCTGTCTGCATAATGTTCTGGGTGTAACATTAAAAAGAAATTTTTTGTCATTTGCATTCAAAATGAAGGAAAACTTTGAATAAATCAAAGAGTTTTTTTGTCTTGGCACTAGAGTAAATGAGTCGGCATCCCTGATAACACTTCTGAAACTTCCTTTTAATTAAGTTAAACAGTTGAAAGAAAAAAGCCTCTATTTCTGCATTAATTTTTGTCAAAAAAAGTAGACTCAAAAGAGAGAAAAAGCTTTTTATACTTGCTTTAATTTCAACTTATTTAAGAGCAACAGAAAGAAAATTAATTCTTGATGCGTGGGCGGTGCGGTGATGGCATACAGAGTGCCAGTGTCGGTATGTATTTTCTTTTTTTTGGTTTCTTTGATTCACTCTTGCGAAACATTTCACACTTGAGAGACGTCATCAACATGATTTACTCGTCAATTTTCTGCTAAATGATCAAAGTGGCGAAAGAGAGAAACAAGTGTCCTCTCTAATTTGATATGTGTATACGCCACCGCTGACTAACTGCCTGTTCAAGTTTAAAAGGTAATAAAAAGGAATCAAGCATTAAAAGTGCATAAGAATTGGGATATTTTAGAGCGGAAAATACATATAACGAAAGGAAGGTGAAAAATACGGAGACAGAGAGAGAGAGAGAGAGAGAGAAAGGCAATAATAAATAGTTGTAATGCCGACTCCCCAACTAAAAAACTGACTCGCTGTTGTTGAGACATGAGAGCACACACAGTATTTTTTTTCAATGATGATGACGGTGATAATGATGAAGACGCTACTTCCTTTTCAAGTGCCATGAAAATGGATGCTGATGATGGGGGAAAATGTTGAAGAGAGTTTTTGAGTAGAAGAGCCAACAAAATACTTTTTTTTCTCGGTAGAGCTCTACTACTCTTTACATTATTATTACAAAAAGAAGCCCATCATCTCCTCCATTGAAAAAAAAGTTGGCTTGTTACTAGAAACATCAGTAAATGCAGAGAGGAGAGAAGAGAGCTTCATCAAATTCATTTAAAAACTACTCTTTTCCGTCTCTTCTTGAAAAAGAAATAAAATAACGTCAAGTAATGAAGGAACACTGAAGCACTGAAGTCTAGTAAGCTATTCAAGACACTTTCGTCATCTCACATTTTATCAAGTGCTCGCAGCTCCCTACTACCTACACGCAAGTTGTGCACAAGAGGAAAAAGAGATGAAATGGAAGCCGGATAAAAAAAAACTAATTTAGCAAGTCTAGAGAGCAATTTGTCATTGGAGGTTGAGAAACGTCAAAATCCGTTTTACATGCTTCATCTCAATGTCATTAGTATAACCAAGAGTTACTCGGTGGTAACAACTACGACATGATTTAATTACATCATCAGAAATAAAATATAAAACCGAATGATTGACACGCGACATTCTCCACTCGAATAGTCAGGCTTTGGAAAATTATTAGCAACTTTTCAAAAAAAAAGTGATCCGCTAGATTGATTTAAAAACGGACTGAAATTGGATCGTGTTCACATTTCATAAAAATATTATCAATTGCCATCCACCAAATGAACAATACCATACGCCACCATAAGTGAAATACTTTTTATTTACATTACTTGCTCATGTTTTTATTTGTCAAGTGCAGCACACCACTCTCTACATATACTACTTCTCACTTCACTTGTTCGAAAACTAAGCTCGAAAAAAATGGAGTGATACTAGCTGTTATAGAGAGAGAAGAGAGGAAGATGAAGAGAGGAGGATTTTGTGAAAGTGTGTGTGTGTATGTGTGCGTGTGTAAGTTGTAAAGCACTCGGATTAATACTTGACTAGTCGACAATCGACAAGACGAAAGAAGTGTTTTCCTGTAAAGTGTGGAGTGCAACAGCTCACTCACTCTCTTCACGTTATTATTATTATTTGTTCATGATGATGATGATGACGAGCATGTTCATGTTGTGTGGTGTTGGTTCGCTCATGTTAAGTTTGTCTCTGTGCTCTGAAACATATACACAATTTTTACTTAACTTGCAGTGTTCCTTCTTTTATTTCGAAACTTTTAGAGTTTGTCTGCACTTTGGCACTAGATTTTTCATCCATGCGATGCAATGCTCATACACATACAACACACACGCTACATGAGAGGAAAAATGAATAAAAATAGAGAGGGGACACGGGTATTTTCATTGAGAGAAGCAGCAGGAATGAAAGGAAGCCAAGCTCTGTCGCACTTTTTCCATGCCATACCACCACCACCACCGCTCATTTGCCTTTTTTTCAACGAAAATTTTGTTTTCCCCCTTTTCAACCCCATTTGTCAATCAAAATGCTACCCATCTGGAAAATGCTTTCAAAATAAAAACCTGATTCCGTTTTTCTCTTCCGAGCATAATCACCATCAAGCATGAAGTGAACTCAACAACAACATGGGATCATATATGTGTACACACACACACATGCAATATTAACGGTTACGGATTTAACAGCTATATACAATATGCTATTCTGTGTATCCCATTGTAACTATAATTTTTTCACTCTAAAAATATATATTTTTTTGTGCTCTTTATCGTTCACACAACGACGCAAAACGCAACGACATGAACGACAGGCAAGAGAGAGAGAGAAAAAAAAGGAAGCGAGCAACAGCAGGGAAAATAAGTTCATGTCACACAACACAGTCAAACCACTCACTCTTCTTCTCTCTATTTTTTGGTGTGCGCATGATGAACCACAAAATGTGTTTATAAATACCAGAGGCCAGGGGAGAAGAAGAAGATGAGAGAGAGAAAAAGAGTCAAACGGAAAGGATGAAAAAAAAAGTATAGTGAGTAGTGACTCTGACTGACTGATTATTATGAGTATGAGTGAGCGAGCAATTTTCATTTTCGGGATACATTACGGAATTCACGTTTGCGTAACTAACGACACCATACACTCTTTTTTTTGATAGAATGTATTAGCATTGCTTTGGATATATTTTTCCAGTCAACTATGTATTTACACTGATGAAATATTAGAAAAAAGTAGCATCTCATCATTTACCCCTGTGTACAGTCAGGACTCATCATCATTAGCATTTTATTTATATGCCAGTTGATAATAACAATGATTGCTACTGTGAGTAGGATGATGAGTAGTTACTTAGCGCTACAACTAAACTGCTGCTAGAGAGAGAGAGAGAGAAGTGGGAAGAAAGCAACAAGAAAATTAGGTATCACATTCTTCTAATCATTATATCATATATAAACTCTCATTTTTAAAGAGGCACTCACTCACATCTAATACGAGTAAGGTATGTATATCTATTTATATCATCTTTTTGAAGAAAAAATCTCTTGAAACCAGCAGCAGCTGACAAGTGCCACTCCATACACACTCCAGAGTAGAAGCGGCAATAGGAGTAGCAATGATAATAGTCTTGTTCCCTCCACACACACACATGAAAAAAAAATAAGTAGGACGACGAAGCTGACGACTACTCCAACTAAACTACTAATGCTACTTAGTTAATATATACCCCTCCACTCCAACAGTAGTGTAGTCCACTTCATTCCCCCACTCTAAATTCCAGACATACTACCATCCAAATTATCGTCATCGTCCTCCTTCCATGTGTGCTCTAAGCTTTAATCAGAATCTTCTCTTCAGTCTTCTCTACTGCGAGAGAAGATGAGACAGAAGAGAGGAAAAAAGGAGAATGGATGATAGAACTCTCCTCCACAATTCCAATCATCTCTATCACGCTTCTTTTCTCTCCCACTTGGCATCCTTCTACTTTTTTTCTGTTTCTCTGTTCCGACTAGAACAGATCAAACATAATATTCTGCACCTTACAGTAAAAAAATATGTGTAGTTATTTTTTGTGAAATGGAATGATTAGAATCAAAGTAGCACAAAGAGAGAAGAGCGGCTTTATAGATAACATGTTGCATGACCATGCTGCTGGTTTGATACTCAAAAGAGATGAAAGACCCAAAATCTCAAATTAATGTACACGACGGAATCTCCAGTAGTTTAGATATCACAAAGGGAGATTTTTTAAAGTTTAGATAATATGGATTATTATTATATGGATGAGCATATATTATCATTATTATTGCGATTAGCATCCTCATCATTATACGAACAGCTCTCTCCAAAGCACTAGACAGTTATTACTGCAACTTTGTCTGGAGCGAGAGAAAAAATGTATAAGGGGAAATAGAGAAGAAGAATGGAGGAAGACGAGTGGAATAGATTATTTGGAAAGATAAAATGCCCTGCCATACCACACCATGCTGATGTTGATCACAAAAGAGAAAAGGGACTTGTGATCTGATGATTTTCGGTAGGAGGAGGTGGAGGAGGAAGTAATAACAATATTCATTCATGTGGCACGTATACACCTAATATACTGCATATAAAAGTATCTTATAACTTTATAGTAAAAAATCTCAACTTTTTTTTCTATGACTGTGACTGACTGACTCATACTACACGAAAGAGAAATCCCCCATGGATCCTTCCATTATATATTTTTTTTCGCTGAGATAACCAATTTTAACAAAGTTTCAGAAAATATCAAAGACGATATCATTGCCACCATATAACACCACACTATACCACTACCGTCACTCTCTCTCTCTCTCCCTCTTGTTGTCATGTAGTAGCATTATCAACGTCATCTCCTTCCTTTTTTGTGCTCTTAACTTTTTTTCCCTCTGTCTATTTATCTCTCTCCGTTTTTCTTTCTCTTCTTTTGTGTGTGTGTGTGTGTGTGCGGAGAAAAGTATGAGTATGTGTGATAAAGCTATTATCCAGTGGAGCGTGAGTGCTATTTACTTTCCATCATCCGTGATGCCTTGTTATTATTAGGTGGTTCGGCCTCCTTGATCCTCTCTCTCTCTTCTGTTCTCTCTCTCTGAGCATTGATCATGTAGTTTCAAGGAGAAGAAAAAATGAAAAGAGACAAGTATTCTTTTCTTGATTGAGGAGACAGAAGGGAAAAACCGAGAATAAAAATGCATTATGGAAGATACTCCATGATCGTCACCCTCGCCAGTAGATGTATGCGAGGTAAAAGATAATGGAGAAAAAAAGAAATACGCATTTGTTAGGGTGGTAGTTATTGTGGGTGTATGAAGAGACTATCCATTTATAGGAGACTAGCAAGTGGTCAAAAGAGATCTTTTGATGTGGATGGCTACCATAGAAAAAAAAAGTTATGTAAGAGACAAAACATTATGTGGCATCTTTTATATTAATTTTATCTCTACAAAGAGGATAGTAACATGGCTTAAAGATTAAATATGATGATAGAACATTATCATGTGTAGAATATAATTTTACAAGAGGGTTCCTAATTCCTAAGCTCTCGACATCAAATTCGTAACTAGGCAATTTTAATCCGTAACAAAGCCAATTTGGGAAGCTTGAGAAAATAAATGTTCATTATAGTATGTAGCACCGTAACAGCTTGATTTAGACAGTGGACCATATATATTGGCAGCCTCGGCCTCAATTTGAGAAACCTAAGGTTTAACATTATCTGGCAAACAATAAGGTTCTACACGGTAGTAGTGGTGGCAGTGGTTGGTAGAGAAGAGGAAAGCAGTCGTTTAATCTACTTAAACACATTTAATAAGTGAGCTCAAGTGTGACAAGAGATGAATGAATTTATTATCACTGCACACTGGAATCAAAGGGAGAGAACATAATATATAACGCGAGGAGAATATTAGTATTCATTTATTTATTTGTTATTATAACCATTACTACTTACAGTTTCGGCAATACAATGACTCAGCTCAATGCTATAATCCGATGTCGGTAGGGATTCAAGGATGATATCAAGAGAGAAATCTTTTTTTTAACCCTCGAGAGAATTTCTCTCGTATTAAAGATAAAAATGAATAGGGAATAAAAACATAGCATCATCATATGAACACGCATTTATAAACTCAAAAAAGGGCATGAATCCGTAGTTAGCCCCCTCCTACTTAAAATAGGATAGAAAATATTTTCCCATTTGAGATCTAAAAACTACTCCTGTACAAAAGCGGATTAAAGGTGTATGTAATTTTCAATTGTGATTTCTGATTAGTGAACATAAACTGTCAATATACCTAATAACCTTTTGATCAAAATGACGAAATAAGCTGAGCACTTTTACTGTGTTGAGTAGAAACGCTAGAGAAAATACTGACTGAATGAGATTTATAAATTCTGTGACTCTTGCCCCGAAAACATTTACCGGAAGGCTGTTGCTTTTTTATCTGCTATTTCAAACGAAAAAGATTTATTTCTCAAAAACAAGGATTCTATCACGTACGTACACATTTCAGAGGAAAGAAAATACTTCAACTAATTCAAAAGAAAAATCTTTACGAAGCTAATACACTTCTTAAGATAAGATAACACCACTACTATGCCATGTCACTGACACGACGACAACTGAAAACAAGAAGTGAAAATACTGCTTTACACTTCCAAAATAAATTTGTAGGAGGATCGAAACCTCATTTTTTTTCATTTCCCTTTAGAAAGAGATGTAAATACTTGATTTTTTCTATACTTTTAGAAAATTCGAAATGAATCTTCTATTTAGCTACACAAACTATCAAGCTACTTCTTTTTAAAAAAAAGTGGGAGTAAGTTTAGTACGTGTACACACATTTTATAGTAAGTCCCTCTACAAGAAACTTATAAAGCGATTTGCTCTCACTCAAAATGAAAACCAATTTTTTTCCTTAGTGTCAGCTAGAATTCATGCGTTTTCAACTCTTCCACAATAATTTGTCTAAGTGTGAAAATATTTGTTAGAATTAAATTTCATAGTATTGCAACTCGACGCCTCTTTTCTGCTACTGAAGAAGTTTAAGTTTTCCTTTGGAAAATGTTTTTCAGGAATGAAAATAAAATCTAACAAGGTTGTTGAGGATGATGCCAAAATAATGAGCTGTAGGATTACAGAAAAGGGAGAACTCTTAAGCAAAATGTTTTTTTTCTTCTGATCTTCATCTCTTTTTTGTGTGTATTATGTTTCTCTCATTTAATCTAACATTATTGGGTACATACATTCACTTCATTAGTACACAAGTAGCATTAAAGTTGCATGTAAAAGCACTTAAAAACTAGATAGAGAAAACACATTATGGATTATCTCTCACTTGCTTTTGTAGAAACAGCAGAGAAAATTATAATCATGCTATCCTCCTCCTCCTCATTATTTTCTGTTTCGTACAACTCTTTTTTTTTCATAATGATATAAACCCTCGCTGAGGTAAACGAGAGCGAAAACAAAATCAACAAGACCAAGACCACCAATGCCACAATAATGCGAACTAACAAGTTGCAAAGTTGCAATGCTCCAACAACCATGATAATACAATGATAATCCTTCGAATAATGATGCAACCAAGGTGCGTTTGTGAGCAAATCACAAAACGAATTTCTTACTCTGGAGATCCCTCACTACTAAAAAGCCATATTTTCACTTTAATCTTATCCTGCATTTTCACAAATGCAAATAAAAATGAATAAACCCTAACTTTTCATCTGTAAATTCACACCCTGGATATGAAACAAGCATTTTTGCAGAAACCGAATACATTCCACTTTTTTATCATACTCACCGTCATCATTATTACTGTGCAGACAATGTTAGCAGCTTAGCAGAAACGAGAGAGCGCTTCAACGGACAAGTAATAATTTTCAGGAGGAAACCCAAAACATAAAAAAAAGTTGAATGCATACACACACAAATCACGCATTGCATCTTTCTCTCTAGTCTACTTTTTTTTATCTTTCTGGCACTGCCAGTATACCACCACCACCGACGCCGCCTCTGTTTGTAATATTGCCGAAAAAAGATGAAGACAGGCTAAGAAAGAAATAGAAAAAAAATCTATAAGAAAACGACGGCGATAATATTAGGAGGAAAAAAAAGCAGCAAAAGAGATGCTTGTTATCGTCAGAAATAAATCACGTCAGTACAGAAAAGAGGAGGATGGAATGAGCTAGCTCTCTAGTCATCGTCGTCTTTCTCCCGTCTTCATATAGCACAGCCATGAAAGAAAATATATAAAAAACCGAGAGAGAAAAAAAATACATAAAAAATACTCGGGTTAAAAAAATTTATACACGATTGCCAGAAGCATACAAAAACACTACTACCGAATGAGAAGTGAGTTGCCAGAGAAAGAGAGAGAGAGAACATGTTTTATGGTGAATATTTTTTTCGTGTAAAAAATAACTGCAGCAGAAACACACGTCAAAAATTATTGAGCATAGATAAATAAATTTATATAATATAGATTTCAATACATTATTATTATTAGGTTAGTAGCCAAAATCTACTATAAATTCACTCCCTAAAACATTTCACTTTTTCTTCCCTCTCGTGTGTCTCCCAACTTGTCGTTTTTTATTTCTCGTCCAATAACATAATTATTATTATCTGATTCAAGTTGTTGTGGAGTTTCTTTTTTTTTATTGGGCGTACTAACATTTTGTTAGCTTGCTAAAGTTGAGCTCATAGACATGACGAGACTCTTCTAGGACGAGGACGACGATACTTCTTCGTGTGTTTTTCTAATTTGTACAACAAATTGTCATCATAATATTAAAATTTATGAGCTACATGCATGCCATCACATCACCACTACTCATTGCTACACACACACAGTTTACCACCCACGTAAAACCAAACAGTTTACTTTTGTGAGTTGACTTTACTACTGAACAAGTGTAGAATGATGTGTGTGATTTTCATATGGATTTTTTTGTGTTTGTGTAGCACAGCATTAAGAAAGGAGATTAGCAATGTAATAATATTCATCATCATCGTCGTACATATCAGCACCATAAATTCATCAAATGATCCGATTAAATAAACCGACTCAACAAGACTAATCGTCCTGAGTTTTAACATGAGAAAGTGTTTCTCTAAGAGTTTATCTTAATATGATGTTGTGCTGCTGATGATCACACCATTATCCTCCTTCTTTCTTTAGTTAAATCCTTGAGGAATTTTTAAGAGAGAGATTCCTCCTTTTTGAAAGACAGAGAAGCCGAATTCGATGGTGTTGATGATACAGCTTTAAATGAGATTCGACAAATCTCATCATCACGTTTTCCCAGAAGATAATAAAAAATATAAGAAAAGTCATTCCTTTCATTTGTAAATACATTTTTTTTCTCTGTATAATCTCTTCTCTTTTTTTATGAGAGTATAGCATTATTGGAAAAAAGAGAAGACAAATGAAGGCAAGTGAAAAATAGATAACTTGTGTGTGTGGTATAATCTCCTCTTATTTATTCTCATCAGAAGGAGCAGACGTTTAGTATTATTATTATGATTCCTCTAAAAAAAACTTCGCTCATTTCCTTTTAGAAGAAGAAATAAAGTGATATTATTATTACTTCTCATCACCAAGAAAACAGAACCGCGATACTAGCAAACTATGTGTGTGTATATGGCTATATCATAATCTGTTTCCTGGCTTTGGCTGCCTCCTCATCTCAGAGAACACACACACAAAAAAATACTCAACCCATCCTCCTCCTTCACCTCCTCCCTTTAAGCTAGTGCTACTGGCGGTGATGGTGATAAATAAATGAGTAAAATAGCGAGATATTCTTGAGAAGAAAAGGAAGCAGAAAAAAAAACATTTATTATTCCTTCGTTTATACCATCTTATAATTTTCCTGAGCATAAACCCATCATCGTCATATATACCTACGTACACTTCTACAAAGAGAGTTTTTATTCTTGAGAGTTGAGCAAGAAAAAATAGAGGAGAAACACACGAGCTTATACAGGAGCAGCAAACGACGAAGAAGATATTATCATCATAATAATAATTTAGTCGACATATGTTCACACGTTGAGAGAGAGACAGCTCTAGAGAGAGAGAGGAAGAAAGTTGTTGGTGGAAAAACACACATCACACACCATCCACCATACCACCATTTACCAGACACTCTCATCGATAGAGAAAAAGGCTAAGAAGAGAGACAAGTAATGTGAAAAGGAGGAGAAGTGTGTTGTTGGCAAAAGAGTTTTTTAAGTTGATAAGAAGAGTATGTACGTATGAGAAGAGAGAGAGAGGTTTTAAGGAGAGAGGATCATCAAAGTAATAAGATGGAAAAAGGAGAGCAGGATGAAGAAGAAAATAGTTATAATAATGTGGATATATATAGTATGCACTTGTTATTACATGTTATGACGATAATGATATTTTTTCTCGGTGCTATATGGCGGATGTATATAGAAGTTTAGTGGTGGCATTGCTGCTGCTTGCTCTCTTCCTCCATTTGCAACACACAAACAAACTATTACAAACTTGGTGAGTAAATGTTTACTGCTTCGTTTAACGACGAGGATGATGTGATTGAGAGGATATGACGAGGACGGAGTGCATACTAGCTTGTAAGTTTTGGAATCTCCATATTATGGATTCATATATCTGTTGGAACGAAATAGTCTGGGTTTTTTTATGAGTAGAACGAGTTTATTGTAAGTGTACCTATTATAAAGAGATTTGGCTAACTGTATAGAAGATTCCTTCAAAATGTCTTTATCTCTTTATACATCCATTACATAACTCTACTTGGCTTGAGTTTTGGCGTTTTTAGTGCTTCGTCAAGAGAAAAAAAGAGAGAAGCTGAAAAACGTATTAAAAGCTCCTTAAACTGTTTTTAACACTTTTTTCTCGTCTTATCCGCAGTATACCAACCACCACCACTAAATACTGCCATCCTCATGCCATATCGGCAGCTCAACAAGAAAGAAATATGTTCCTGCTGCTGTTATTCTTTCTACTGACTCAACTTGGCTAAAAGACTAGAGAGAGAAGATATGATAATACGAGATGGGTTTGTATGTATTTCACCGAAAATGATGAGAATGGCGGCATCAGTTTTTAAAAGATTCTTTTCGTCTTTTCCTTCATGAAGCTCGACAACAGACTATATACGCACACAAACAGACACAAATGCTACACTTTTTTTTACATACGCATTTTTATACCCAATAGACATCTTGTCAGCACTGAGTAGGGAATGAAGACAAAATTGTAAAGTAAGTCAAGAAGACAAGAGATGATAGTGTATAGTGGAGTGGGGGAAAATAGAGAGGAAGTTAAGTAATAGAGCAGTGATCCAAAAATATACTTTTGACAAAGACATCTGCTGGTGCTGTTGTTGTTGAGAGATGTATTTTTCCTTCGAAATTTTTTTACATCAGAAAAACCGTCTTCAAAACCTAATAATAATAATGATAATTTCTTACACTTGAAAAGATAAAAAGATGAACTCTTGAACTGATGAGTATTGTTGCTCCATTTTTTTTCGGGAGGCGGCCTATAAAAGATAATGTGGTTGAAAAGTGTGCGCACTCTAATTTACCATTCATTTATTGTCAGCTAAATGGCTTTAATGGTGAAGTAATTTCAGAGAGCAATTTCCATTTAAAAAGATTATTGTCGCCTCAGTAACAGTAGATAGGATGCATAATGTGTCTTAATGTTATTGAAATTGAAATGATTTTATGCAAATGAGAGAAAGAAGTATACACAAACCTGTGCTAAAGCATATTAGACTGGATTCCAACAAGACTTTTACGATTGCAGATGAAAAAGGAAACAGCGAAGGAAAATCAACATTGCTACAAATCCCATAACGTGAGCCTACACAGAGAGAGAGATGAAAAGAGGAAATACCGAGAAAAAATAATAAAATCTGGTGGAAAAAAGCCATCCTTTGAGAAAAATTCCTGCTTGGTCATCATGACTTTTTTAAGACTTTCCAACTAAATCCCCTTGTTAGTTTATTTGCTTTTTTTTATCTTCCCCTTCTTCTCTTTCAAGAA
Source organism: Willowsia buskii (assembly GCA_034700685.1). Lineage (NCBI taxonomy): Eukaryota > Metazoa > Arthropoda > Collembola > Entomobryomorpha > Entomobryidae > Willowsia > Willowsia buskii. Next base: position 25,130 of record JAQIXW010000160.1, on the reverse strand, counting down.
AAATAGTGTATCTATTAAATATACATTATCTTTAACATTTATGCCTCTCTCCTGTTTTTCTTCCCAGCTTTTCTTCTCTCTCCTTTCATTAATTTTTTTTACAACTTGCCAGTGTTTTTACTAAGCCGGATGATAAAAAAAAGAGTCTTAAGAAAAAGTATACGTGGGCATGTGTGTGTGTATATATCTGTATTTAGTAAACAGACTTTTCTCTCCTACCATTTTCCACACACTACTAGAAAAACTACTTCTTTCTTTTAAGTTCTTGATGTGGTGGCAGTAGTGAGTAGTGAGCTTAAGTAAGTGTTACACACAAAAACCCTGTTTATCTTTTATCATCAAGACGACTTGGAGAGAAGATACCATACACTACTCTCATCATCCCAACATCTTCTCCTCTCTCTCCTCGTTTACAGGAATTAGCGGGCATTACCAAAAAAATACCATCACGGAGTGTCTTCCTGTTTATATGTGTAAAAAAATTATTCTTGGTACGTGCGTCTCTCACTCCGCTTCTGTTGCGAACAAGAATGCCACCACGAAGAAGCACGAGGAGACTCCAGAGCACTTACTTAACGCTTTTCTCACTCGCACACACACATACACACACACACACACAAGATAATAATATCCAGTTGCTATGAAGATGGGAGGATAGGAGAGGAGATATAAAAAAAATCTTTTAGCAGAGAGAAGTCGACTCAGCAGAGCTACAATAAGCTGAGCCAAGTCCACACAGAGAAAACTTTAATCAGCCACAGCCACACTATATAGCCGTCATCATCTCTGTCGTCTCACTCTTTTTTATTGTGACAAGATGAGAAGAAGAAGAGCTTCAAGGAGGAATTTTCTCTTTTAAAATATTTCCCCTCCGGTACCACAGCTTCAGCTTCTCCATTCACTATATCAATGAACTTCTCTGAAAAGCCTTCACATATTTCCCGTATCTCCATGTTTTATATTTTTGGCAGAACTATAGAGCAGCAATCTTTCTACCACATAGTTATCTATAGAAAGTGGTATGGAAACACCTTCCTCAAACCTAAAATATCCATTTAATTTCTCACACGAGGGAAGAGAAAAAAACGCATGATTTGCTTTCCTACATAAAAAAACGACTCGTTACATTTTTCCGTCTCATTTTCAGGAATTCGTTTTTTATATGCGTCCCATCATCTCCACTTTTCTTGATTCACTTAAAGAGCGAAACGATAATGACATAATAATAATATGCGCATGCGTAAGTAGAGAAATGAAAGAAAAAAAGTGAAATAATCATAAAAACTTATAACAAATCGTTTCATTTTTCTTCATTTCATCGACAACGAGCACGATTGCAAGCTCCAAATATATATATTTTTTATTTGGTATACTTGTTAACATTGAAAATACAGCGATAAGGTGCTGCTGCTCTGTTTCGTTTGATTTTCTTCATTTTTTAATGGAACAGGATCCACAATCCACAACTGCGTTTGTGTGGCGGCAGCAAAAATGATGGTTGTGTTTTCAGTTGAGTGAAATGATGATTGCTTGCCTGCGTTATGTTGCCGCATGCATGCATTTCATGCTATGGCTCAATGCTTGGTTAACTTTTTCGCTGCATGCTGCTGAAAAACTGGTGCTGCTCCTGTTTTTTTTAAATATTTTAATATTATTTGCATCTCTTCATTCCACCCATACTTTTAGATAAGGTGTTCTCACATACGTCATAAGTAGATTCTACATATAGGTATATAACTTTTTACACTAGTTTGCCAGAAAAAAAAGGAAGAAGTTGTTTCTCCATTTATTAAAATAGTGGTCTACCTTACACCACACAACTAGCCATTAGACGAGAAGCCGGTTAGAGTTTTGGCTGTTGCTTTATTACTTTGCCAGTTGTTTGTTGGCATGTTTCTCACATTGAGTAATGGAAAATATTATTGTTATTATCATCATTTAGATGTGTTTTTTATACATATATCTCTAGCCCTTGTTTTTCTTCTTGTTCGTTTTATTTTTTTTAATACTTTTTTTTTCCTTCTCTTTTGCTTGCTCCATGTCGTTTGTAAAGTGGTGGCAAACATTTTATTAGTGCTTCATCAAATTAGGCTCAATTAGCGTGAGCAATGAGCATTGATGGTGGTGGTAGTTGTAATGATGAGGAATGATGGTTTTGATGATGCAGCAGAACAGAAGCGCCAAACACACAGATATAAAAAAAACTACTTTTTTCTTATCTAATCTCATCTCTCATCTATCCTATTTATTTTTGTATTTGTATTTTTGTAAAAGTAGTGTGAGGAGAGCATTTTAAATACTTTTTTTGTCGACCGGCACTTTTGATAATGCTAATGAATGGTAAAAAACGGATGTAAGCTTGATAATAATACTGTGCTGCGAGTTATGTATGTAGTAGCTTTAATCTTGATAGGGATTTCGTTCATGTGAAAATAAGAAATTACCTGGAGAATATAAAAGTGTGATTACATCTATTATTATTGTAGATGTGCAATCCTTTACATAAGCTTATTACATATTTTTAAGCTTCTTCTCTCGTCTTCTCTCAGAGGAGATTACACACTGATAAATAATAGTGGTGTGGAGTAAAACATGTAGGAAAAACGGAGAAGATACATATCGTAAAAATAAAGCATGTTGTTTATTTTTTCCACCTGTAAAATATATAGGAGACGTGCCTATTATAAGCGTTGGGATGGAAATAAACATTGTATTTATTTGGGAGACGTGACGTGATAGAAATTTAATATGGGCTACACACAAGCGGAGATAAAAAATATTATGTACATTTACACACACACATGGCATTACACATACCTAACATACTATTCTAAATAATGTTTTTTCTATACTTTTCACCTGAGGCGAGTGAAATGCCTTGTTGGTAAAAAATACATATAGACATGTAGGTATAATCGTAGTGGTAGATGTGATGTATTCATAGAGCTACTGAGAATGATGAAGCGTAAAATACCGATGTAATGTATGTACTTGCAATTAATCAAGATCAAATCTCATTATCGCCATGAAAAGAGAGTAATGTGGAGTAGGAAAAAAATTTGGTTCACGAATTCCTTTTGGAGCATATGATTCTTTATATGTATGTAATGTGTAGTAAGTTAACTGTGTATAAATTCCAAATTTAACAATTAAGTAGTAGCAATAGAATTACAGCAATGCTTTCGTATGCGGGATTTTCTTTGATGAAGCCAAACAAAGTAAATCAAATTAATTGTAATTGCTTCGGATATGTAGAAAGTTGATGTGAAAAGAGCTTAATATTTGAATGAGTAGTCAAATTACCTAAAGTGGAATCAGCGATGAAGTTTCCGAATCCCAAAAAATATATGGCTTATAAAAGTCTCTATTAAAGTACGTGTGTGTTCACACACTAAAGTGGAGAGAAATTATTTTCTCATATAAATTTTTCAAGAGTTTTATATTTAAGCAGAGGTAATAAACTAGTAGTATTCTTTGCAAACATATTTTTTCTCAGTTGTTCACGAAAATTCTATATTTCAATTTTGACGACAAAAGTTTCCACTTTTTATGAATATACCGAATATTTTACACTCTATTACACGGAATCCACACACATGCAAATAAATGCCACACACTGCACTGCACTAACTCTTATTCCAACTACTTTTGCAGCTTCTATTTTCACACTTACTTGCTTCTAATATGCTTAAACTTTCGTTTTTTTTATTTAAATAAGTGAACAAACTGTGAATCTACTGATTAGGTAATGTGTTACCTTTTTTTCTGAAAAAAAACTTTATTCTTTCTTTCCACCGCTTCTTGTTAAATCAAGCACTTCTATTCATAAAAATAGATGGAGAGAATGACTCACAAAAGAAAATGTGTATAAAATCTTGATTTCTTTTCTTCGAGTGAATCGAATGTAAATAAAGTAGTGAAGTAGTATAAATGCGTCTTTCTCAAATAAATTTTCCTCTTTCTACTTTTGCCGTCACTTTTTCCACACTTTTTTTTTATCAAGAGAACGCGAAAGGGTTAAAAAGAAAATTCCAAGGTGGGCTGATGCAATATTTGATTTATTTCGTCTTCTTTCCTTTTTTCATGAAAATTGTATATATTCAACAAGAAGATTGGAGAAGAAACGATGAGAGTACGACGGTTTGCTTAATACACCGGAAGAACCAACTCTCACGCCACAAGGACTACTTGTGAGTGAAGATAAGTGTATATACATTTATTATATATTCCACACATATATGTATATAAATAGGTACTACATTAGGCATTCCTTGTTCCCCACGTACCCACTTCCTTTTTTTATTCCTTCTATGTGAAGAATAATCTTATTACATATTATAAAGTACATTCACATGATTTGTCCTTTTTTTCCATTCAACGACAAGTCGTGAGCAACAAGAGGAAAAAGATGAGGAATATATTTTGTTCAGCGAAAAGAGCAATCCTCTTTTTTTTCGTCTCACTTTTACTCCTCGTTTCTCTCTTATTTTTTTTTGTCAACGGATTTTCTCCCTGTTTCTCAAACACACATGAGGACACAGTTGGTTAACTTGACTATCATTTGGATACACTTGATGGAGCAGAGATATGCCTATATTTTTGTATAGGTATTGGAGAAATTCAATCAACTTCCCTTTTTTATCTAGTTGGATGGAACACACGCACAGTTGTAGTCGTGCATGTGTAATAGAGAGTACACCTTTTTTTTATTCTTGGAAGATCAACTCTATATTATGATGGGATGATAAGAAGATGCGGCTCTAGTCATGCAATTTGCATCAGTAGCTCGTTCACTCGAAAATAATGTAATAATCGTATAATGTTCTTCGAACCAGTGATAATTCAAGTGTTATTTTTTTTCTCCGTGAAGAATAAATGTCAAACTGTGTAAACTTTTGTGTTTATCTTTTCTTTAAATAGTGGAGAAATCCATGGAAATCAAACTTGACAGATTATTTTTTCTGCAGATGAGCAAACTGAGATGAAAATGGCGCAACAGTGTGAGTATATTTGTATGTTGGTTTTTTAAATAGAAAAGTCAAATCCAAATCGATCGAGACACCTAGGCAAAAATATTATTTCATATATGCTATTGCCACGCACGTTCACATGAAGAAACTACTGGATTTATCCAAAAATGTCAAAAGAACAGACGACATGGATGCCAAACACACACACGTACAAGTTTATGGAATAGCAAATTATGTTGTTTTTTCATATCACTAATGCGTTATTAGTACAGAGAAAAATTGTGTGTACGCATTTGTCACAGTCATCAATTTCACGAGAAAAAAGTCCCCACAAAAAAAATGTAGTTGACACCAACAACGAAACACCCAAGAGATGAGGAACTATAACACGAGCAAAACACACAAAATATAGATATTTTTTGGAGGCAAAAAAATCTCTGATATGATATGTGTAATGTTTTTTATATTTATTTCCCCAATGTTTTGACACTTTTTTCTCTAAAGCGTTTACAGCATGAACGCACTCGTGTAAGAAGAAAGTTTGAGATTTTAAAAAGTTTTTTTCGTTCTGTAAAAAGGAAAATGTTATGACTTTGTTGTGAAGTAAGTTGTAAGTGACGATGAGTTTACGGCCGGAGTATTTTTAGGCTCGTTTTTCCTTTTGAGTTTTACAACTTTCTGGAGAAAATTGTTTGAAATGAATTGTGAAACTTATTTTGTATATTTAAACAGTTATTATCTTACGAGGAACTTTTACCTGAACTTATGAAAGGTATTAAGAATTTTTTAAGAGCATTAGCTGTTCCACTGATTTTATGAGAATTGAATATTTTACACTTAAAGATTCCACTTTGATATGTAAAGTTTTCCAAAATGCAGAGAACAAAGGTAATTGAATTTAAATGTTAAGTTTTTAAAAATCCTCTTGTTTTCTTGCGATATGACATCTTTAGCAGAATCAAACATTCACATAAAATCTCGTCCTTGAAAATACGCACTTATGATTTTCCTTCTGATCACCTTCAATCCAAGAATGAAATATCCTTCAAATTATTCTCCATCAAAAATGCAATTTCCACGATAAGCTTCAAGAACTTGCTTATGCGAGAATAGTGCTTTTTTACACACAGTTTTATAACCCAAATATAGGTAGTTAGTTTATTGGATGCGCAGAGCGCAAGAGAAAAAAAGTAATCCGAGCAAAAAAAAACTATTTTTCCCAACTTATTTTGTTCACTATTATGATTTCCCTATATGCTCGCAACTCTCAGAGAGACGCGGACACAGCACAACACAGACGCGACGATGTTGATGGCAAGTGAAGAACTGAAGAGGAGTCGAGCAGTTCATTCTGAGAAAGACGGGTTTGCTTGCAGCTGCTTCAACAAGCCTTTCCTGAAGCTCTCTTGCTCTCCTCTGTATGCTCTTTCATTCTAACAACTAGGGAGAATGAAAACCAGCTTTATGCCTGCATTTTTCCTTGACTTCCAACAAAAAAAAACTCCTCCAATACATATTCCACCATATATACTCTCCGGTGCAGGAACCCTACTTCTAAAAACTTCATTCATCCAAGCAGCCCAGAATAAGCGGCACTGCACTGCATATATTATTATATACGTTTGGTGTATTCTCTTTCAAAAAAATCCCTGTATAAAATCCCCTTTTGAAAAACCAACGAAGAAGAAAAGGCGAGGAAAAGGAGACGAGGAGACCACACATTTTTACAACAATACACACACATTTTAGAGCCATCCATCCATACCACTGGGTCGTGTGTTGGAGAAGAGACCAAAAAATAAGCTGGTTCGCTCTTTTTTTTCGTGCGGCGGAGGTGGTGGCGGTGGTATGGTGGTTGATATAGTGATGTGCATACTTTTTTTTTTATTCCCCTCCATACTGACTCTCCCTCTACTAACTGCTACTACTCCTTCTACAACAGTACAAAGTCAAACTCGTGGCATGGCAAGTAATAATAATGATGATGATGATCGCCTCATGATCATCATGAGAATGGCGATGGTGGCATGGCATAGTGGTGGTGGCAGTAATAGTGGGAGAAATAGGAGAAGAAAAGTGATGATGTGATGTGAGTTTGAACTTGTCGGTGGTGTGTGCACGCTGCTCCTGTTCCTGCTACTTTTTTTTTTCTATACTATCATATCATTATCATCCTTCCACCACCACTTCTACTATTACTGCTACTACTATGCCATGCCAAGTAGGATGTGTTCAGAATAAAATTGTTCACCAAACCATACCACCGCCGTTGAAAGAGAGAGAGGGAAAAAAATCCTCTGGAAATGGAATAAAAAGCTAACACAAGAGAAAAAAAAATGTTATGGAGAAAGAACAAGCAGTAGAGCAGTGAAAAGAGGAAACTGCTGCTGCTGGAGAGATAAAACAGAATCTTTTTTTCTCTTCTATTTACTACTTTGTATGTACAGCATCACTCGCTCTGTGAGAATATATGTCTGTGAGTGTGTGTGTGTGCGGTTCTGTTTTTTTTCTCTTCTTTTCGGGTACTATATGGGTTGGTGATGTGATGATCATGTAAGTCATATAATAAGTTATTCTGTTGTAGTAGTTTCCATGTAAAAAAAACTAGCTTCTTTCTCCTGTTGTAACGAAAAAAAAACAGAGAACAACAGTATTTTTTTTGTTGGTGATAGAAGCGGCGGGTGAAAGAGTGTTCTCTGTTTTTATGGACATGATGAATAAGTTGAGGAATAGGAAATAAAGAGAGAAAAAAAAGGATGGACAATGTTATCTTTCATGGTGGTATGGTACGGCATCCCATGTTATCCGATAGTATTCACTAGTCTAGAGTCCGCCATCATGCAACATTGTTAGTGGAGTGGTATATTATGCGGCGCATGGTGAAACGAAACCCAAGTAGTGAGGAAAATTATTGTGGGGTATTTTTTTGTTGTCGGAGTGGAAAGAGCGAAAAAAAAGCGGATATTATTCTTACAACCATATATATAGTCATACCATGTCATATGTGTAGCAGTGATACTTTCAGAAAATACAAAAAAAGGGGGACAAGAAAGAAGGAAATGGCAAAAAAGGGTGTACTGGTTTGTTATAATAAATTGCAATATAGTGAGAAGATCGTATAGTAGGAAGAATGCGTATGGTGGAGAAATGAAACATATGTAGGAGAAAAAAGGAGACATGCATCATGGAGTACTTACTATTACCACGACCACTACTAGTGAAGTACAAGTACTACATAATAATGACAGTGGAGAAAGTACTACTAGAAAGAGAAAAAGAGCCAAGTCCTTAAACATCTCATGAATCTTGAGTGAGTCGACTACAAGGACACGATGACTAAGCCAAACTGTATATGACGAAAAAAAAGAGAATGAGAGCTAGAGAGTGACTGGATGACAGACGGTCCTTGCTACGGATGAAAAAAAAAAGTTGATATTTTTGTAGATTTTTCCCCGGACAAAAGTAACTGTACACCCACGCTACTATATATTATGCGGTGCCACTCTGTAGAATATATTATGGTTAGCTTGGCTTGTAGTAGTGGCCAACTTGAAATAAGAATGCTTGTGTTGACGTAAATGATTAGTGCTATGTATGTGTTTACACAGGCAAAAAAAATTGACATTCATGTGCACAGAAAGGAGGACAATATATCTAGTAAAAAATCGCCCTTGTTGCGAAAGCATAGAAAAAAACATTTGCCAAAAATATCGCCTCAAAGTATGAATTGCATTTTTAACACTTCACACGCTGCATTAGGGAACAAAAACATTATGAAAATCTTTCACAATTTATGTTCCTTCCTTCATTTAAATTCTAATTTATTCTAATCCCGAGAAAAATGCATAGGTACTTATTTATGTACACTTATATTTTCGTCAATGAAATGATAAAAAGTTAAGAAAGCTTATTTACTTTTATCAACCAGTCCACTTCTCACTTTATTAAGTTTTGCGATAAAAAAACAATGCATAATTCCAGTCACACTCAACAAAATACATACAGGTAATAATAGGCTTTACTTCTCTTGAAATCTCAGATCTCTCTCTCTCTCTCTCTCTCTCTCGAAATTACCAATTTCATAATTCAGTAGACAAGCAGCCTTGTAAAGTAAGCTGAGTGTGAAAACGTTAAAAAAATCAACATTACTACTTTTTATTGTTCTTGTGCAGAGCTGCTGCAGCGCTTTAATTTTTATATATGTCATAATTTATTTACGACAGCAAAAAATACTAAAAAGAGTAGAAAAACTCAAACTTCTTTTTATTTTAACACCTCCTCCATCATCCCAGCGATTTTCATCTCGTCACCATGCATACCAGCATGCATGCAAAATCATCACCTTGCAGACCTCTCATAAAGTTATTTTTCAAAAATGAATTCCTCTTTTCTTTAAGTGAAAACGATAATAAAAAAAAACAATCCGTTTTGCATAATTTACTAAAAAGATTTGCATACTATTTTTTTGTTCTCCGCTTTCAAAAGCAATATAGTAAATCCTCACATACATATGCTCCCATCCAATAGTTCACCAAACCACCACACACATGATCAACATCTTGAAGGAAATATTACCATGCAAATTATTATGTATTTTTTATTGCCTGTTTTCCTCTTCAACGGTTGAAGGTTGTAAACTTTTTTTTTTTATCCGCGCTTGACGCACTAACAATTCAATAAGTAGCTTCTCTCTACAAACAAGTAAGTGGATTCCAATCACATCCTTTTTTTACACATTTCCTCTTCATGAATTTCAAATATTATGCATACATGTATAATATGTAAGTAGATAAGATCCACATAAAAGCATATAGAGCACTCATTTTAAAAAGTTGACTTGGCTGAGATTTTTTATTTCTTAAGTTGACCTCTGTCGTCGCCTTTTCAACAGCGGCCAACAACTCGTCTCACAAAAAAACTCTACAAAAAAAGTTTTTACTGGACTCACCGACTATGAGCTTTGGTTTTTAATGTTCAACCAGACCAGCGCTTTTGTAAAGTTGGGTAGATGAGCTGTTTAAAGATTTAAGCTCAACTTTTGCACCCTTTTTCCTCTTCTTAATTACTAATTCATTTCATTCATTATTCATATCACTACCATCATCGCCAGTACTACTGATTGCAGAATATACCACAGCGAGAGAGGAAGTTTAATGATGACGGTGAGAAAATGAAACAACAACATTAACTCTTAAATACAGTTTACCTCACTTTTTCTTCCTCTCTCGTCGCTGCATAAAAATGTAATCGTTAATCATATACACGCAACCAATGATGCATGCGTATGTCTACCAAGTCGCATAATAATCATGCTAATTATTACTACCATTATATTTAGATGTCGAGCAAAATACTTATATGGTCAACTATATTCTTTCAAAGCGTCTTTCAAAAACCTCTGTACTTTTTGTATGCATCTGTTTTTTTCTAAATCTGAGCTGGAACTAGTCAAAGTGGGGAATTGCACCATCACTTGTAAATATGACTACTTGAATCGCTTCAAAGTGGTATGGGGTACGTGTTGAGATGGAGATGAAATGATGACGGGAAGTGAGTAAATATTTATGATCTTTTTTTTTCATCTCCACACGCTGCCGTCTCCATGAATAAATATTTGAATATGTTACGCGAGATAAATGTGGAAAAACTAGGAATAATAATTCACACAGAGAAAAGGAATGCCGAGTAGCGGAAGAATTGCAGCATGTATAGGATATTGCTCGTTGGGATTATTATGAAATTATCTATTTTAATGTGTCCGGACATAAGGTTAAAAAAAATGAATATCCGCTGCATAATATTTTATTCACTTTAAAAAAAGTACCAAAACCGACGAGGAGCAGATTAACCGGAAAAAATCAGAGTATTTCACAATGAGCGTGCCAACAAGAAAAAACAATATATCACGACAAGGAAAATAAAAATGGTTCTGTGAAAAGCTACACAAAGCTGTAAAACTGCTTATTATTGTTTTCCACTGAAAAAAAAAGAGAAAATATAGTTGCTCATAAAAAAGCTGTTAAGTGCTTCCCTGTTTCATCATTTTCTCTCTTCAACTGACAATATTCTCCTTTTCTAACTCTACACTTTTCTCTATATTACCCTCCTTTTTATGCTCTGCCGATTTCCTCAAGGAGTCAACTCAAGTCAAAACAAAACTGCCAACAGATCTAGTAAAAAAACATATAACTATAATGAATGGCAATGAGGCATCATATCATCCAAGCTTTGTCTTTATGAATGCAAAGTTTATTATGCGATTGTAATAGTCTTGTGCGAAGGCAGACAGTCAACAGAGGTAAAAGGTATATTGGGACAGTGTGATTCTCTGGTTTTGTCATGCACAATTCACAACGCTAATAATAAAATTTGATGTTTTTTAGAGTAAATAAAAACAGCAGCGGTGCTAATAACAATGCAAATATTTAGTAATAAATAACAAAGTAAAAGACAAAGTACGAAGGAATTTTGTTTGTCGGCTGATGCACATTTTATGGATGGTGGCTCAGCAGTCGTAGATGTGAAGACAGAGAAGCGTCGAGGAAAAAGGAGGGGGTGTTTACCATGTAATTATCATATTTCCGTTTCCCATAATAATGAAGCTAATGATAATATAAATGCTTGCACAATGCTCATATTATTATTACACCACTGCTCACCACCACCACTACTCTCATAATTTACAGAGCTGTAATAACAATTAAATGATGTGATAAAGAAAAACAGCTATAAAAAACGGGAGAAACTGAGAAGAACAAAAAACCTTTACGATATTTGCCGGTATTTTTGACAAGGCTAGAAATTAAAGTAAACCGAGTGTTGATGGAGAAAAGTTGCGAAAATATTCGTCTTAATATCAACATCACTGTATATTTATGAGTAGCCTGAGGGATAACTGAAATATTAAGAATGTATTTTTTCATTCAGTTTTTACAACTTTGAATCTAACGGAGAGGAAATGGTAGTATTTTTTTTCTTTGTCTGGCTCATTACATGTACTATTATCAAGCGCCAAGTTTTCTATTTTCAACAAGTCACAAACAAACAAAAACATTTTTTTCTTTTAGTTTTTTTTTTCTTCTTCCTTTCAAGCTTCAAGTAAACTCGGTTCCACCTGGATGCTTTCAGTTTGCATGTCTAGTAATCCTTTAAAACGCAATGAAATAAATGATGATGGATGAAAACATAGCCAAAGCTAATGACATAAGTAAGTAGGCATATTATTATTATTACACTTTTAGAAAACCAGAGTGCACGGATCTGTTAGGGTGTATTGGCTACTCCTCACATTAATAGTTATAGTTACGCTGTAAAAATAGAATGCATAATCTTCTGCAGCAGTAGAGAAAGGAACAGGGTTGCAAGTTTACATGTTAGATATCCTACCCCTGTCGCTACAACCCTAATTCTCATGGAGCAGCCATAAGTCCCATTGAAAAATACCGATACATAGTTTGCAACCCTGTTGTGACTAGTGTAGCTATAAGCACTGAAGAAAAAAAAACGAAACTATAAAGGATTTAATGAGAACGACAAAATTATACGAGAGATAATAAAGCAAAATGAATAAATCTTTTTAGAGGGTAGTAAAAACTCTCTTGACTAAAATAATAACACTAAAACCAGCATTATAAAAATGGTCATATAGAGAGAGATAGCGATACAGCAATGACTGACGAACTCACTCACTCTTTTTGAGTACTATACTGACTAATCCTCCTCTCCATCTATTTATTCGATGATAGCACAGTAATATCCGTCTACATTACGATTATACAAGAGTGGAACGGCGAGCCTAGTGTTTTTAAGCCTATAAAATGAAAGACATTTGAAAAAGAATGGAGTTGCCACAACAGTCGGTATTTTCAGTAGAGAGTCGAACAATATAAGATTTTCAGGAGAGAGAGAGATGTTTACGGGTATTATCCTCACATCAGATCTCTCTTTGAAGGATTTTCTCTTTTTTTTCTAGTGGGGCGAACCAGCAGCAGTGATGATCAACTTGACAACGAGTCCTCATACCGATAATGATGACTTTGGATCATCAATGGAAATACTATACAATTTACAATCTACTTAATATTGATGATCGTTATGATGATGAGTGGAGAAGTTGAAACGATATGGGGATCTTCATCATATCCCATCTCCTTTTACACTGTAATGATTACACTCTCAAATCCTCTTCCTCTTCTCGACCGCCAGTAACTCTAGAAGAATCATAGACTGGTGATGAGGATATTTTTAAGTAGAGTCATAATAAAACTAGAGAAGGAATTATTATTTTTGAACATGCGAAAAAAAATTGTTTTTAAAGAGGGATGAGATGGTATATGTTGTTTGTTCTTGGGTAACAGTAAATATATGACAGCGTAGGAAATATAATGTGTAGCAAAATGCAAATCTCTTTTTTTAATGCTGTGGTACTCATGAAAAACGCTATTTTCTGTAATAGCTTTTTTTTGCAGGCTTATGGGATGATATACTTGAGAGTATAGTGTTTAAAGCGGATTTTTATTTTAGGTTTAAGTATGTAATAATTCTGATTATTATTGATTGGAAATTTGATTTAAAAGATATTAAAACTCAAGGGAGAGAAAATTAAATGGAGAGTTGTGTATATGTAAATGTTATACTGTGAACTGTTTTTATGAGCACCCCTTTCATTCGTCTTGCGTCAGTTGAGTTGTGGGAGAGGAGAATAGTAAAATAAAAAATAGGCAAGGCAGTATTAAATGTCATTTTTATTACTGCAACACGCTGTTGTAGTAGTTGTTAGATTGGATGATGGCTTCTCTCTCTAAATACTTGTTCTAGTGCTGAGTATAAATAATAACAATAATAATAACGGCAGCAGTAAGCTCTTTTTTAAGTGCACTTGTAATACATTCCATCATTGGAATCAGCGATCCTGCTTGTTACACAACTAGATAAAGTCAATGTTAATATACATTTATTACTTGTTACGGCTTTCCCCCGTCATCATCATGTGTGTGTGTTGCTGTGCACATATACACTAATAAATAAGTAGTAGCAGTAAAAATAGTTAAATACATGTGTACAATAATAAAAAAACGAGTTGAAAAAAAATTAAACTATCAACTTTATGTATGGTGCTGACGATGATGATCCGTGTGTGTATAATAAAATAATAATAAACAAGGTTATTATGCTCGTGTGTGTCTCTCTCATCATGATATATTCGTACATGAATTTTAGGTTGCAGAAAGAAATAAACGAGGAGTTTATTGGATAAATAATATATTTATGGGCAATAAGTCGCTTCACTGCTATACGCTTTCCTGATTGGAAAGAAATTTACCGTGTATTGATAATTGAGAATGATATGCTAAAGTTGATGGCAGTAGCTAATATAAAGGGAAAACTTTCATGTTGAAATGATTTCGAATGTTACAAGATTTTTTTTGCAATATTTCTGACTCAACTGTGCCACTATAGCATGCAGTGAATGTCTTAATATTTCCGTTCCAATTAGCAGGGCATAGAGAGATAAACTAATCATTTACAGTACCACCCGTGAAGTTACTTACTTTGCATCATTACTTCTATAAATTTTGAGACTGGAACTGGAATAATCTCTTAACTAATAATTATGAAGTTGCTATTCAGTCATGCGCTCTTACCTAGTTAATAGACATAACTACTACTCATTGTTATAGACTTTAAACTAAATTGATAAAAACTTCAATAGCTGTTACTATGAAGAAATCAAACAAAAATTGTGAAGATTATTCTGAAGATTCTTAAAAAACTTGCACATTCTCCTTCTTATCTCCCAACAGAGCAGCTTCAGAAACTAGAAACCATGAAATATGTATGATTTCAACGAAAACGGGAAGCCCGCTTTAAACCTCATCCAAGGTAGTGGTTACCTCTGAAAAAATGGAATCTTAAATTTAAGAAACCTCCACATCATATCATCCGAAAGCAAGAGAGAAACCACATTCCAAGTATTTCCTCCTCACATATTTTCCCCATCTCTATGCACACCTTCATATCATCATGTTCCTCACATCGCACAACCTAAATCCTCTCTCTCTTCATTCTTTCTTCTTGATTTACAACAAAGAAGAAAAAAGGAGGATGGATTGGTGAAGCAAAGAATGATCATTAACTGAATTAAAATTTCCTCTGCGTCCCGTCCTCTCATTCTCTCTCTCTCTCTAGTAGACTTTGATAGTTTTAAAAGAAGAAACAAAAGCTTTACGAAATACAGAACCCAAAAAAGATTCATATTGCCATCTTGGCTTACGATTAAGCTCTCTCCGTAAAAAAATATTCTTTTCGAGAAGCATCAGCGTGACTTTGTAATCCCTCCATGAATTCTTCCCAAATGATGACTTATTAATACCCACCACCATCATCAGTATAATCAGCAGTGTGCCTATACTACATCAAAAGGAAAGGTAATAATACTCTGACCATGATTTCATGATTTGAATGCATAATAAATTTAACACTAAACGAGTCAGAGAAGTTGAGAAACGGCTGCCTTTTTTCTATTATGAAAAAAAAGATAAATACCACAGAAGCTCGTCATTCTCTCTCTCGCTCTCCGTCCGTCATCATGATGATGATATGTATGCATGCTTGATTCAACTTCACACTGACAAATTGAATATGAAAAGGTAACATTTAAAAGGAGGGACATGCTCATTTTCCTCAGGGCTTTTAGATCTTGGATTGCCGACTGACTTGGTTTGCCTTTGGAGGTTTTTTTAGGGATATGCACGTACAATAATAATCACACATTTGATTTGCTCGCCTTTGTTCCACCACTGGCAAAATAAGAGGCTATATAGACTTTTCTGAGGAAATGGAAAATTTTAAATGCAGTTTTCCGTTTATACCTAATGCTCCATCCGTAATCCCTGACATTATAGGCCAAGACCTTAATGTCAATGGTGATAAAGTTGAAACTCATCCAGTGGTCATTTAATAAATCATGATATCCTTTTCAACTCTCTGATATCAGCACATTTTCCTTATCAGTTTCAATAAAACGTACAAATCTATGTCAATCATGTACTCATCATTTATCAACATGCACACATTCACCATTTAAGTGAGATAAAAAAATGCAGCTACAAATGTATACCTAATTTTGTTAAATACTTTTTTTCTACAGCACACCATCTAAAATATATAATAATCCCACTTTTTGCCCCTCAATTATCGACAAATATGGAAGCCTTTAATCCTTTTATGCAGTGAGACCGCCTCCTCAAAATCAAGTCAAAACATTTTTCACCTGTCAATCTTCTTCTCTCTCTTTGTTCCTCGTGTAAAAGCCTAATCTGGCTGGATGCACGTACAATAGTAGCAGTATACCTATCCACCTCAATCACAAATATGATCCGTGCACATCATCAATACAAATGGTGCATGCTCCTTTCAAATATTCAAACTATGTCTTCATGCTAAAAAGAAAAAAATATATTATGGTAATAAATTATCAATCAACATTCCGCCCACCGGCAAAATATTAAAAACAAAATACATACCTACTTAATATTCCGCTGTGTCTCTCTATACATATAATAAACTATCTACCTAACTCTCAAATTACACTGCTTGCTTTTTATCCTTTCATTGCCATAAACAAATTGATATTTTTTAACACGAATAAAAAAAAGTAACTGAGTCTACCTCTCTGTCTACCTCTCTCTATCTACCATCTACCGTCAACAGTAACAACAGCAATGGGAGAAGCTCCTTACATATTTTTTCTTCGCATTTCATTTTCTCATGTTTTCTGCTACCTGGTTCTCTGGTGTTCCCTTTTCCTTCTTAGTACAAATATTGCTACAAGCAAAAATCTTGTTAAATATTATCATCATCACATTCATAAAGAACAACACACCACACCATACCACCAAAGCAGTAAAATAAACTGGTGTTTGCACACTATCAGCAACGGCAACTACTCCTCCTCCACACAATACCACACACGGAAACCAGCAATTGCCTCCAGCCGTTACACACATACACACCAAGAGAAAAAAAGGCAACATCAAATTTCTTTCTAGTTTTTGCGGCTTTCCTTCCAATAATAAAACAACAAGCATGTAATATCATCATTACTACCTATTTCGGAAATGGAGCAATGTTTCTTCTCCTTCTTCTAGGTCGTGATCGTCATGATGATGGTATCATAATAATAATAATAATGACAACAACAGTAAAGAAAAACTTTCACTCTGAATTGAACGCATCATCATATCAATAAACAGGTCATGGTTGTCTAGTCAGCAGTTCTCATTTTGATCATTGTCCGTATTAAAAATCATGGTTTTACGAGAATGCTTTATACTTTTCCAAGAAATCGAATAATTTTTTCTTCAAAGTTTTCAACCTTTTCAAAGAATTTAACTCTTTTCTATCATGTCGGCAAAGTCTAAAAGAAATTTTGCACTCATGCACAAATTTTATGACATCTTCCCGCATAGTCGCATCATGCATGCAAAAAAAGCTGATATCATAATGCATTATCCTGAGGAATGCTATAACGACATATATTCCTGTACGACTTTTTTTACTGCTTCCCATTTGCATAATGCATGAAATCCAAATGTAGTAATCATTGTGGTTAGATATGATGAGTATCAAGTACCAAATTTCCTTCCTTAATAATATGCATTAATACTGGCAGCAGTAGAAGTGCCATGTAAAGAGGGGAATAGTAAGACATTTGCATCTATTTTCGTCATTACTACTGCAACAACCAAGAAGAAACGACAATAGTGATGAAGATGATAATATGCCATACTAAAAATAACGACAATTAAGCAATAGTAATACTGTAAAGTTTGATGAGATTGACGAAAAGGGAAAGATGAGTATGAAGATGACTTTACATACATTATTTTCTACTATTCCATATTAACTTTTTTTTCTGTATGATAGCTTTAACAAGAGATGGATGAACAAAGGAATTTTGTCGCGCATCACCCCAAGCTCTTCTTCTCTTATAGTCTATATGATCCTGTCATTAAAATCATTATTATTATCGTCATTGTCATCATCGCGAGTGGAAAACGTGCGCACCATTATCACCCTGCTCCGCGGAAAACAGACACCATCCAAAAAATCTCCATTACAATAAAAATAATAGTAAAAATAATAGTAATAAGGATGGCGATAATCGTAATAATAATATGAACTAAGAGTCTCTCTATGTAAATGGGGATGCATCTATTACACAGATCATCATAATAATCATCATCGCACAAGAAGAGCAGAATAGTGTACCGCCATCCAGTCGACTTATGCGGCTTTCTGGTTAATTCAACTTTTTGTAATATCAATAATGAAAATGCTTATTTTCTCCACTTAATTCTTGCACTATTTTTTTCGAAATCCTGAATGAAACAGACATTTATTCAATTTTTAAAATTCTCTGATAAACCCGGATATTTCCTAGTAGCGAAACTGTTTAAACCGTCCTAATTCATTTTAAACTTTGGAGTAAGCCTGTGAACCTTCCAGGAAAAGATTTTTTTGCGCTTATGGAAAAAGAGGAAATGAAAGGAAACAAAAATGATACAGGAATCTCCATACACTATTCTGAAGAAAGATCATTGGAGTTATCACGTGTTACGACAACACGAGCTTCTATTGTTACTCGTTGTACAGCACATTTCCCAACATGCATATTATATTGGTTTTCCAGACAGACTGTTGGAAAACAAGAGAAAGAGACTTTTATGGTTACTGCTGCCATGGAGGAAATGTAATGATTGTCATCAAGTGCCATAATGCTCGCATTAGACTCCAGATGACTCTATCAATCGAAGGACATTGAGTCACGTTTTCCTCTCGTCTCCTTTTTCTTTGCCCCTCATAGAATCTGACGATATGGTATACACAATAAAAATAATACTCTTGTGTCCTCCTCTCCTTTTCCTCTGTAAACAGTAGTGGGAAAAGGATAAGGGAAAATTATAAAATGATGCCATAAACACACACACACACACAGCATAAAGGAAAAGGAGAAAAAAAATTATGTGCAGAAATAAAAGTTGCAGTTTTCACTGAAAAAGAGAAGCCGAAAAGAGACGAACAAAGCATGGCTGTGGATATGTAGTGGGATCGCAGTTGCGAAACAATGACAACTACGATCTCCTCGTGATGATGAGGATGATCGTTGTTGTGTATGGTTATAATGATAATAATAATAGTAATATCATCGCTCCTTCTAGAGCACTTAGACAACCATTGAAACAGAGTGTGATGTGAAGGAGGATGTGCGATTGAGACGAGCACGAGAGGAAGGATCGATGTACGGAGAGGAAACACAATCTTCATATAAAATGTACACACTCTCATCTCCAGTTTTTTTTTTTTTGCTCGACCGGAAAAGGTAATTCTACCGAATCACGTCTCAGAATGGGAATCGGCTCATAAAGTGACTATAAAAGTAAAATAAAGGGCTATGCGATAATTTTTTTTTCGTCTCTAGTTTTTTTTAGTGGGAGTTGCAGTAGCTGTGGTAATAGCAGAGCATTTTTATTTTTCTAGGAGACGACAAGCGAGAGGAGGATTATTACAAACATGAGTGGAATTGCTTTGGCTCGACGGTCATTTTCATGTCATTACATCCATTCGACGACTCTTTATACTATCATTGTGATGTGATGAAGATTGCTTACTCAATCCCTTTACTTATGTTACGATCATCATTATCACGATGGCTATGATCATGATGATGTTTAGTAGTAGTGCTCTCTCACTCTGTAATCCATCCCTAACTGTCGTAACGGCCGTGGTGTGTGGCGCAAGAGAGAGAGGGAGAGAGAGCCAGTCTACATAACCGTTTCACAGATAGTTATAGTACCTAATAATTTAGGTGTATACATCGATATACCTATATACCTATATATCAAGTTGATTATCTATTTTAATGTTGGGTAAAAAAATCTGAAAAACTTTAATTTTGAAATGAGCACAAGACAAAAATTTTAGACAAATAAATTTTCCCTGAAACAAAAACAGATTCAAGAAAAATGACGTTTAAGAAAGTGTCGTCAAATATTTAACGAGATTCTCTTTTAGAGAGACTTTATGCTAACATGACACTTTGTGTCAATCTTGCAAAATGGGAATTCTCTCCTTTTTAAAGTGAAACGAGATCAACTCAGCGACAAAAATAACAAACAACAACTTCGTTTATCTATCCGAGACACACACACGCTCTCGGTTGGAATTTTAACTTTGTGTTTTATAAAACCATCAAAGAAGTCTTGTCTCGAGAAGAGATGTCGTAGTCGGCCATGCATAAAAGGACCAGTAGAGAGAAGAGAAGCACGCTAAATTGAGAAGGAAGAAGGGGAACTAGTTTGTAGAAGAAAAAAAAGAAGTGGAGAGAATCTCTTGAAACACTCGAAAACTCCAGTAGACACAGCAACAAAGTGAAAATTATATACAGCAAGGCACACTTTCTCTTCGCAATATACTCTCTTTCATGTTCTTACAGACTGACTTCTAAAGAAAAAGAAACTTGTCTACTGCCAAGGTACATACTAGCGAAATGGAATAAATTGCTCGTGTGTATCAAAAAATTCAATCTTTTTCCAACTAACATAATTTCATTCCCTTTCGTTTTATCCTGGAAAGGAATGAAACTTCAGTAAAAACATATTCCTGCAAAGGCTTTACTTGAAAATATTGCGCTAAAAACACCTTTCATATTTACATTTAAGTAAATCGTGTTTCTCTACACTTTGCCTCGTTTCCATGCTTAACTTCCTTCATCGCATTTGCCGCTGGCTCACTGTTCCAAATAATGTGAGCATAAACATATATATATTTCGTCATCACAATCTAATTAATTTGATACATTTCACGGAGAGCAATGCGTTTCAAGTTTGTTTGACAAACCGATATAATAATCTCGTGTCACTCATTTTCCTCTTTTGGATGTTTCACTCACCCAACAAATTAAAAAGTATTTAGCAGTTAGAATCCTTAGAAAAGCTTGCAAAAGCATAATAATAATTATGTCGTAACTCAACTCCACAATGCTCTACTCTTCTTGTTTTCTTTCCCATTTTATGAGTATTGTTACCTCGGCTTCGTGCCACTCTCAGTCTTCTACCTCAACCACTTTTCTCCCACAAAACATATATTATTTCCTTTTCTTCTCCACATTCTACCTCCAAAATACAATTACACGCAGTCAACTTGTGATTATTTGATGTCATCCAGAAGAGGAGCACACAGTAATGATAACAAGGCACACGAGAGAGTGCACAACCTCAGGGAAAATGTGCAATGTGTTGTGTGAGTGTGTACATGAACTCAGGATTGGAAAGCGACTCTTTTCTCTTCAAGAAAAACACGAGGCATGAGACCACCAAGAAATATACTGAGAAGGCACACGCACACACAAGAGTAGAAATCACATCATCATGATGAGTACCATCATCAAAGGAACAAATCTCATAAGGCCCGTTACGATTTACCATAATCTGATAATCCACCTCTTCTCCTTCTCTCTTGAAAGAGGAGAGAGGAAGATGCTCACCGAGGTAGAAATAATTTCCGCTCTCTTGGATCTCCTCTCTCGCTCTCTTTCATTTTCTTCCTCACCAATTTCTCCTCTGGTATTTACACCAGCATTTTTGCTCGTTGTCACCAAGAAAAAGGAAAGTTTATCAGTAGCGTCAAGACGGCGAATAAATAGAGAGAACATAAGCGGATTTTTTTTTCTTCCTTGAAGAAAGACGACGAAGAGGAGCTCTTGTGCATTTTCTCTCTCTCTCTTCTTGTCTCTTCCTTGAAGAGGATGTAATAAAAAAAAGGGTTGTATAATCATCCATTATACATTATGGAATGTCTTGTCTATCTGGCAGATAATGTGATGCTATAGCAAACAATACTTTGTGTCTCTCTGCCTTCTTTGCTTACCACGAAACCAAGCTGGCGTATCTTTTTTTTATCTCTTTTTCCATGTCTTCGTCTTGCTTACTATCCATGACTACTTCTCAAAGAAAATCTTGACGGTGGTGATGACGATGTTGTGTGTTGAGCCTTTCTGAGGAGAAGGGAAGTAGTGAAAAAACATGAGAGAAGGGGGCCACAGAGAAAGAAGAAGAGTCGACAGTTGACACTTGATGGCACTTGTTAAAAGAGAATAAGAAGTGGTGTGGTACTTGTTGTGGAGAAAGCAGAGAGAGAAAGTAAAGAGATAAGAAAGAAAGGAGAAAGAAGGATGTCTTCTTGATAGAGAGAGATGTTTTCAATATTCTTTTGCTACTCCAACTTGTAATTCCATTTTTCTCTGCTTCATTTCAAGTATCTATAGTGGAATCCATTCTTCTTCTTTTTTTAGCTTTTTAGTGTTGATAATCAACTGGAACAAGACGAAGAACAAGCAGAGGCACATGCACATTGTTTGCCACAAGAGTGAATTAAGTAGTGGAAAACAATAATGTCTGCTACCTGGAATAAATCCTGGAAAGTAGAGAGGATGTTTTTCAAGGAGATTATTTTGGAGAGAGGAATAATGACACGACAGGAAGGGAAACGTGGAACTGGAACTGTTACAACAAAAAAGGAGATAAAGAAAAGGCGCCGGTACTTTCACCTTAGCTGTCAGTCAGAGAAGATTTAATAGAATTTAATGGAATAAATAGGAAGAAAAAGGAGAAAGCGAGATGGAGGGAAAGTGTGTGTGGGATGGGTACACGTGTGTGACGAGAAGCTAGAGAGAAAGTCAAAAAAGGCGATGTTGAAAAGAGAAATATTTTAAGGAGAGGTGTAAACATCTCTCGAGTGTCATTTCATCAACTGGCTCTCCTCTTAATTATTTACTCGAGAGGGTTAGCTGTCGTGTCAGTAATTAATGCGTTTATTATTGTATGTAGTCTTTTTTCCCTGGTGAAACCGCCATGGGTGTAATAATAATGTAATTATCTAATTAAGAGGAAACGATGAGGATAAATCTTGTAATGATTACTAATTTATTTAGCGAAATTAACCGGCCAGCTAGTGGTGTCGTGTGCCTGGTGTCTGCTGTCAGAGAAAAAGGGTCTGTTGACAGCATAGAGCAACAAGTCTGTTAGCGCCCACACTCACTCATTCTTTTTAATTATAATCTCTCATGCAAATAATCACAGTAATATGGCTCGTTGATGAAGCATTTACGTGGAGTGACAAGGAAAGGAAATTTGGGTGTTGGAGCGATAACCAGATTTCCACGAAACAAATATCGCTTTACACTTGAAAACTTCACTGACAGCTTGGTAGGCATGGCATGATGAAACCAGTAGAAGTAGAGTTTAAAAGGGTTCATAAAGTAATTAATTTATGCTTAAAAAATCATCAAAAAGTGATTTGAAGGCTCCACCGAGACTCGAACTCAGATCGCAGGATTCAAAGTCCTGTGTGCTAACCATTTACACCATGGAGCCGCTGTTGATGTACCAATGAGAATGAACAGCAAATAAGATATTTGCAATAAATAGGTTACATTAAAATTTAAGTTAAGATTGTAAAGTAACATCAACTTTAACACGATCAGTTAGATTCATCATCCGTCAAATCCTTCACAAGGTTATGAAATGCATATTATTACTGATATCCAGAAGATATATAATGTTCATTGCAATTTATATTACAACTTACAACTATAAAGCTAAGCGCCTAATGTTGCACAAATCGTTCTCATTCATTTAAAAACTACTGAGAATACTTTTTATACTAACATTGAACTCAATTTTGGCAAAAAATTGACTTGCAGGCTCCACCGAGACTCGAACTCAGATCGCAGGATTCAAAGTCCTGTGTGCTAACCATTTACACCATGGAGCCCTTGGTGAAATAACCATGAATATTAAGAAAATCTGAAATTTGTCATTTTAATGATATGACAGTTTATGGCATTGTTACCTATTTCTGAGATTCTGGGTTCTGCGAAATTAGAACATAATGTCTATTTAATGCAATGGTAAATTTATGCCATTCCCTATCATTTACAGCTTTATACACTTTATAATGAGGTATGTAATTTCCTTCTTTGGAATCATTCATAAATAAGGTCACACAAGACAGCAATATTCATGTGTACCAGTTGGCAGTCATTTCGTTTTAGTATCAACTATCAATAACCCTGTGTGCCACCCACTAAATGTCTGCACGTTTCATGAAGTGACTGCATTGCTTCTTATTTGGCTTCTCTAATGCAAAAGGTTATCTTTATCTCTGAACTTGTGTCTGCCTGCATTGGATATGAGAAAGTGGTGGTATAATTGAGTGCAATCAAAATGCAACAAATTGCTGACCTATGCAGACTGACAACTTTCTCATTCATTGAGCACTTCAATCTTATCTTAACACACTATCATCAACTCAACATGCAACGATTTGGTATTCCTCTAAAATAAATGTATACTAAGCTGTCGACTTGAAACACAAATTTAAAAAGCTCACATCTACAATAAATTTTGATCATCTTGAAAAACGAATTTATTCTAACTAACGATTGTTAAAACCACAAATATAAAATTATACTTTAATTATTTTTCGCTGTTGGTGCATCAACAGCGGCTCCATGGTGTAAATGGTTAGCACACAGGACTTTGAATCCTGCGATCTGAGTTCGAGTCTCGGTGGAGCCTTCAAGTTAATATTTTGCTGTTCAAAACCTCAACTATATTTTTATGCCTTTCAGCTCATAAGTCGGCAAAGTTTGAATTGATATTCAATTACAGAGATGGCTGGTAAACATCTCTCATATTTGTGGTTACTTGTCATTGCTCTAATTTTTGCAAGGTTTTGACAGGCCTAATACATATATTTACACAAATAGCAATCCATAATGTTATGTTCTCTATGAACGATTTTTTTGCGGTTAGCCACATTCAGAATCACTCTTCTTTAACTTTTCAACCAGTTTCATAAAAATGACACAAGATCATTCAACGATATGATGATGCGAGCATTTACTTAGGTATTGGCAACTTGTTTCGTTTAACTCTTCATTTATTGCTATTCCCTGTTGATAAAAAAGTGCAATGTGCACTTTCAACATTTAAATATTTAAATGCTGCCAACATTTACACAACAGCGGCTCCATGGTGTAAATGGTTAGCACACAGGACTTTGAATCCTGCGATCTGAGTTCGAGTCTCGGTGGAG